>JAYMSW010001561.1:0-16083 GCA_036897725.1 Erodium texanum | reverse complement strand
TTCTTTGATCTTCAACTCGAATGATTTTCGTCGAGGCATGGTAAACCACTTTCCTTAAGACGATTATTACCCCGTATGTGTAGTCATCTCCCAGGATACAACGACGAACGGGATCGAACTCGAACCGAGTTTTGAGAATCACCATAAAAGGAAGATGGATTGATTTTGACTTAGGAATGAAATGATGTTTTTCTCTTGATGTTCTTCATATTTATGAAGATGAAGAATAGAAAGAATTTAATATGAATTTGAAGTGTGAGGGAGAGTAAAAACAAGAACATAAAAAATATTTAAAAATAGAATTAAAACTTTAAAATCATAATTCAACACTGTTAAGTTTTTCTTTAATTTCATACATTTTTTCAACAAAGACTTCGGGAGGAACTAAGGGGTCAGGATGTTTTAGGGGATACATTGTGTACTTTTTTTTTCGTTTTATCCAATGTCTATTGACTTCTTATTCCGAAATCTAATATTACATCTCTCGGGTATTAAACATGTGATTAAGGGTCAATATTCAATTTGTGTTTTAATTTGATATGTTAGTATGATTGTATCCGTAGGTGGCGCACCTTGATGGACTACTATTAAACATGTGCTTTAAGTCAATTATTAATTTTATATCAAACATGACTTAATATGGCAATTAGGCCGTTGGAGCAAATCCAAATCACTCTCTGTCCATTAGAAAAGGGTTAAAATCGAAAAGGCAAAAAGGAAACTTCCCCCAAATATATGAATGTAGTCTTAAATTGGAAAATTTTCTTATTTAATAATACATTTATACAGATTCTGGGAAGTTATTATTACTGGAAGCAAGCCATAAACCATTCTTTTCTGCAAGCTCGAAAATTTTCTGTTGAGGCGTTGTGATCCTTTGCAAACTCGAAAAGCCATAAACCATTCTTTTGTGGTTCGGTTTCGCTTCTCGACGTTGCTGGACGGCTCTGCAAAAGAGAGATTCGCCACGTCAGCCCTAAGAAATAGCATTCTCACGCGCTCGTGGTGCGTGGCATGAGCGAATGGAAGTTGTTTGTGGTTAAGACAAGTACAGCCGAAGGCATCGTATCTGTCCGTCCACACGTGTCAAGGCGTACTTGTGCAGTAGTTGTACTTTTCTTGTTTGACTCTGTCCAACTTGTGAATTCGCCATGGCGGGAAACTTACATTTCCATATTTACCCTTGTCTTCATTTTGCATATTCACTTATATAAATTCTATAGTTTTGTTTATCGGTAAAATATGTTCCGGTGACATATGAAAGTCTAATAGAGCTTTTATAGGAAAATCCCTTTTTTTAAACAATTAATTTGGGTCATTAAATCAATATATTTAGTAGTGGATTAATTAATTAAAAAAATTTAAATTCTATGTATTTAAGATTTTATTATTAATAAATTTATTTTAAATTTGAGTTTTTATATCATACTAGTCTAAAAGTCTAAATTACTTTTGAGGATCTATGATAAATCTAGTCTCAACACTTAATATTTAGATCACGTAATATTTTCTCCTTCTTATTCTTTTTGTTTTTTTTAAAAAGTAATATTTTCTTTTAAAAGAAAAATAAGTAAAAGCTCATTTTGAATTAAAGTTTGAGAATCAACTTTCTTTTTATGAAAACTCAACATTTTAAAACCCTTAAAGCTTCCCATTTTTTTTATTAAACTAAAAAATAAAAAAATATATTTTACAATTTATATTTGAAAAAAAAATATGCGGGTGAAGCTTTTTATTTTTTAAATATAATATTATATACCCTTACATTAAAAAATGAAAAAAAATCCTTAAAAATCTAAATGAAAATATTTGAAATTTGAAAAAAAAAAAAAAAGGATGACGATTATTTTATTTTTTTATCTATATAGTTTTTTATTACTTTGAAGGGTATTTTTTATTTTTCTTAATTTTAAAAAAATTAATAACAGTATATACAATAAAATTTTGTATCAACCTGCTCAAATTTGAGACTTAAAAACATTTTTTTTTTGAAATATATCTTTCCTATTTCTAGTTCATACAAAAAAAATGTTTAAGAATATGTTTGAGGGGTTACGAATATGTTTTTAAATGTATTATAAGGAAAAACATCAAACTATTTTTTTTTTTCTGAAAAGACATCAAACTATTAATACAATAAGATTAGTTACATATGTAAACAAAGTCCTTGTTTAAGAAGTTATAAATTTATATCATTATCGTATGGAAATCTTTTGTTTTTTATAACAATGTATATTCAAGAATTAAACGGTTGATTCAATGAGATTAATACATATTTATTTTTGAATTATTCGATAATTTTAATCTAACTTGTTGATATGAAATTTCAACATGACGATATATAATAAATAGATATTTATTATCATTTATATACTATGAATATTATTTTGAAGGTCACTTATTATTACAAAAGAATAATATTTGTACCCTCTCACTCAAAAAAATAGACTCTGCTGCCATTAAGATTTCATATATACTCTTTTGTATTTTCATGAAGTTTAGTATAAAAGGATTGAAAGATAACTGATATTTAATTTAGATGGAGGATCATAATTTAACTTTTTATGATTTTGACACATGAAATAGTGAAGAAAATAAACAAGAAATATCCAATAACATTTTAATTTGGTGAGGTTCGTAGAAGTGAGTAGCTGACCTACCCATAAATGTTGGTCCCTCCTCGTGGCACCGTAACACAAGACGATAATGTTCCACTTCAGACCTCACTTTGGGTCAAAATCGCATTCATTGCCACCGTGTTCAAATGTTTTGACTACCACCCTACTATTTGCTATAACTATTATTGCCAAGTGGTAGAGATGTAAATTCACCTGGCACGAGACTACGGTCATTCTCGAAAGCCCGGAAGGGCAAATCCGTCAACTGAAAGAGCGTGATGGCGGCCAAAAAGCCAAGGGCAAAATTGGAAAACAGGGGGGGTGTGGGGCCAAAGTAAGAGAAAGAAAAAGGTGAGCAGAATGAGGAATAAATAAATAAAAAAGTGAAAGGATGGTCGCAGAAATAATAAATAAATTCAAATAATTTTAAATCAGGAAAATCTTTAAAAAAATGATATTTTAATAAGCGGACGCGAAAGTAGATTGAAATAGGGTTTAATGATACGGATACCACGCCCTCTCGCCCAAGGCTCTCTTTGCCCCTTATCGGCTCTCACGTTCTCACCTTCTCGCTCCAATATACAGAGAAAAATATTGTATTTATTTATTTAAGAAAGAGAAAGCTATCGGAGGAAGGAAGAAGAAGGAGACATACGGCTCTTCCCTTTCACAAACCCTAGAACAAAAATCAAGCATCAATCATGGCGCCTCCACGCACTGTCGACATCGCTGCCTCTTCTCTTGTTTCAGCTCGCGGATTCCAGAATTCGACCGATATCTACCCGTAAGTTTCTTCGTAGCCGTCTTCTTCTTCTTCGTCTCCGTAGTCGTATCAAGTCTCCAAATTTCTGTTGTGGGAGCCTTAGATTCATGCTGTGGGGATTAGGTGAGCGATCCGCTTCGAGAAGGCACTGTGATGGACATTACTGAGCTTTGTTTGTTTCGTTTAGGGGATTTTTGAGCCCTAGGATAGGTGCCGTGTGGTCAATACTGTATTTGGGTTGGTGCCCGTTTAGTTGTCTATGAGTCTGTAATGTTGTGGTAATTGCTATCTGCACTGAAATCGGCTCTTTTGCTTCAGGATGATCGTTTCCTTGTTGCCCGCATGATTTCTGGGTTGATCTGGTTAGGTGAATCGTGGAACTGCTGTGTTGAGTTGTATTTGTTCGATTTGGATACTGTGCGGTAGGATTGTGTATTGTGGCAGCCCATGCTCTTGGTTTGGTTTTCATGCCGCCTGAACCATTACCTCTGGATCGCAAAGACTTCTTCAAGGAGAGGAAGCACGAGAGGTCGGAGTCCTTGGGGTCCGTCGTAAGATGGAGAGACTCGTCCTCGCACCATGCCCAGCGCGAGTTCAATCGCTGGGGATCTGCAGACGTTCGCAGACATCAAGGTGAGTTTTTTAGCCTTCCTCGGAAACCTTTTATCTTTATCAGTTAGCATTAGATTAGTGTTCCCTGTCTTTTTTTTTTTATCTGGGTTGGCATGGGCCTTGAGTTTTTTTTTTTGGCAAGCAAGAGACAACTAGGTTTTCAGAGCTTTATTATTCTACTCATATTGCAAATTTATGTTTTCTCTCTCTTTCTATTGCTTAGATATTGAGTTTTCTTGCTCTGAAGAAGCTATTTTTTGTTGGACTATGATGTTTAAATAGGCTGGGGAATTATCTGTGAGTTATTTTCCTGCTAGTTTTGATTATTTGTGATTTTTTTTCTTTTCTTCAAATATTTCTAAAGGTCATGGTAAGCAGGGTGGCTGGCACCTGTTCTCTGAAGATTATGGTAACGGGTATGCCGGACCTCGCTCAGGTGACAAGATGCTGGAAGATGGGTGCATAACATCTATTGCACGAGGTGATGGGAAATATGTTAGAATTAGCAGGGAACCTCGAGGGTCTTTTAGCCAGAAAGATGGGAGAGGTCATTCTTGGCAAACTAGCAGTGGGTCTCCAAATGCCTCTTCTAGACCACATAATGATCAGAGGTCTGTTGCAGATAGTTTGACACACACCTCTATTGCTCATTCTGGCGATATGAACCCATGGGAACAGTTTCCCTCAAATGACCAACATGACACAGGAGGTGTCAATGTGTCTGGCACGGGTCAAAATTATGACAAAGAAAATCAACTGGGTCCACTTGAATGGAAGACCCTAAAGTGGGCTCGTTCTGGGAGCTTGTCATCCCGGGGTTCTGGTTTCAGCCACTCAAGTAGTTCAAAGAGTTTGGGAGCTGCAGATTCAAATAAAGTTAAGTTGGAGTCACAGCCCAAGAATGTGACACCAGTCCAGTCTCCTTCAGGGGATGCTGCAACCTGTGTTACTTTTCCTTCACCATCTGAAGACACAGGCTCCAGGAAGAAGCCACGTCTAAAATGGGGTGAAGGATTGGCGAAGTATGAGAAAAAGAAAGTTGATGTCCCTGATGAAGGTCTGAACAGAAATGTGGCTGTTTTCTCTTCTAGTTATTCTGAACCAGCACATGCTCATGGTTCAAACTTGTCTGATAGAAGCCCTAGAATGGTTGGTTTATCAGGCTGTTCATCTCCTGCAACTCCATCCTCCTTTGCTTGCAGTTCGTCGTCAGGTAAATTGAAAAGTTTCTCGTTCTTTAGAGATCAAGTTCAATTGAATTAATTTTTCTTTGCAGTTTTAGTATTATATGTAGATTTTTCAGAAACATAGTATTCTCTTGGGAATTGCTCTATAAAGCGGGACCTGGTGTTAGTTTTATATGACTTCATGAAACCTGTTTATTTGTTGCATTGCATGCATAAATTATGGTACCATGGTGGTTTAAATTGGGTGGTTAGCTATGTGATTCTTTCAATTCAATGCAAGTTCACAAAACAAGCCATATTCACCCTGAGTAAGACATAGGCATGAATCAGGCGATTCGATATTGAATCAAGTTGATCAGAAATGTAAAATGGTCAAGCCAATACATTTTTTTATGGTTTATACATTTCTACTCGACTTGCATGAAAAGTTTACATTTTTTTTTACCGCAATGTAAGTTGGAAACACCCTTCCGGTGATATCGTAATACCAATTTGTCACGGATTAGGTTGGATTGCATTAGACTGTTCCAGTTGTTACAAGTTATAACCGGCTCATCAAAATAGAAATGAATGATTTATTTTCTGAACTTTTTTTTATAATTGTTTTTTGTGCTTAATACTATCTTTACAGAAGAGTGCTTACCTATTGTGTCTCTAGAAATGTGCAGCCTAAAGGTGATGCTTGATATCTTCATCAGTGAGTCACAATTGCATGGCCAATTAAGTTATTGTAGTACTCACCTTGTTTTTCCTCCCTAAATGTGTGCATCTGTTGTCGGTGCATATGCATGCATCTGTTGAAATGATAATGAAACTGTTAATTGTGAGTGATAAGTTTTCCTCATAATTCCTTCTACTAAATACTCCATGCGCCCTAAAATAAGTGTTCTATTTTTATTTTAGTAACTTTAATTAGTTATTGATTAACAAACACCCCTCCATAAGTTAGTTATAATAACTTGTTCAGTGGGGGACTTGGGAAGGCATGGGATAAAGGTTAGAAAGTCAAGCACAAAATATTGTGTTCTTAATTTATCTCAAGTAGTCAAATGGTACGGGAGGGAGTTCAATTTTTCCAAATAATAATTTCTCATGTTTTATTTTTCTGGGTTGTCTTTTATGTACATTTGTGTATGCTTCCACCAGTTATGTCTTGGGTTTACTTAGGAGCGGTGATAATATTTTGTCACTATGACACTGAATGTCCTAGAGCCTTTCCTTCCATACTATTACTTTTCTATTCGGCATTCCTTTTGGATCACCTTTTTGTGATGCTTTGCTCCCTCAGTTTAGATCCTTCCGTGCTGGTGTGAATTATTTATAGTTTTGGATGGTTCTTCATGTAAATGCAATATATGAGTACATAGTATTTCTAGCATCATTTATCTGCCACCCATGTCTTCTAGACATATTTCTTAATTGAAGTGTTGATTTTTTTTTTTCCCACAGGATTGGAGGAGAAATCATTTGTCAAGGCAGACAACAGTGACGATGTTAGTAATTTATGTGTATCACCAGATCCTGGGGCACAGAGTCATCTGGAGAGATTCCCATTTAATCTAGAGAAGTTGGATGTAAGTTCAATAGTGGATTTAGGCCCGATTACTGAATTGTTACAGTTGGACAGTTCAAATCCTGCAGATTCTTCTTTTACAAGATCTACTGCGATGAGTAAGCTGCTTGTATGGAAAGGTGATATATCAAAGGCACTGGAGATCACTGAGACTGAAATTGATATGCTTGAAAATGAACTGACATCTTTAAAATCTGAGTCAGGAGAGAACTCTGCTTGTCTAGCAGGCTCTAGTTCATTGCCTGTGGAGAGCAATACAGAAACTTGCCAGGAACAAGGTGATTTGATTCCTCGTCCTGCACCCTTGCATGTAGTTTCTTGTGGAGATACTACTTTGGAGGAGATAGCACTCTGCAATGTTGCATTGGGAGAAGTTCACGCTGATGTTAAAGATGATGATATTGATAGTCCCGGAACTGCTACATCCAAGTTTGCAGAACCACTCGGTGAATATGCTGGAGATTTGATTAAAGCTCAAAGTGTTACCTCTGGAGTAAATTTCTTGGTTCCTGGTTCTTGCAAAGAGGAAGCAGGTACATCTACATGCAGAGATGGCAATTTGTTTAGGGTAAAAGGTGAACATTTTTCTAGTGACCCAAAATTGCATGCTGAGAAAGAAAGTGTGTTGTTTAAGTTAATATTGACTTCCAACAAAGAATCTGTGGATCAAGCATCTGAAGTATTTAATAAATTACTTCCAAGCAATCAATACAAGTTTGGTGTACCAGAAGTTACCAATGCCTTGGTTTGCCATAATGCACCCTTGATTAGAGAAAAAATTGCAATGAGGAAGCTTTTTATAAGATTCAAGGAGAGAGCTATTTCCCTGAAGTTTAAAGTCCTGCGTCATTTGTGGAAGGAAGATCTGCGTGTACTTTCTATGAATAAGTACCGTGCAAAATCTCATAAGAAAAATGAATCAAGCTTGCGAATAGCTCATAATGGGTGCTATAAGCATAAATCCTCCATCCGCCCTCGCCTTTTGTCTCCTGGTAAGTAAAACTTGGCATATGTTTCTAGCAAGGCATAATAAGTTATTTATTTTTGATATTTTGGAAGAATTACTTAGAACATGTTTTTGCTCGTGAACTGCTGAATGGTATTTTTAGGATCTTGGGGGTCTGAATTTATCATTCTTGCATGCTGGTGTAAGTAGGTTGGTTTGTTCTAGTATTCTGTTTGCTATGAAACTACATGTCTTACAACAATAGTCAGTCACATTGTTCTTGCTGTTTCATTATGTCCATATTAACTCTTAGAGTTGATAGCTAGGGTTTTGTGAAGTAAGCTTCTTGTGCGAGCGCACAACATTTTTAATGGATACTGCCTGCTTATAACATAATATTTGGTGAAGCCTATGAGATTATTTTGTTGATTGATAATGCCGGTCATGAACATGTATATAGTTTTCTTTGTTTAGCTCCCCTATGTCTGCATATTTATTGCACATTGGTGTTCGAAGATTGCAGAAATTTCTGGAAGTGTGCACTTTTGTGAAGCATGACTCATGCAAGAGTAAAAAAAAAAAATCTATTTCAAAGAAGTTGGATGTTTTCATGTTTAATGATTCCGTCATAGTTGATGATCTTGTATTTTTATCGTGAAATTTTGAGATCCGTTCTAGTTTTTTCTGAAGGAAATATGAACTATAGATGGGTTTTTGTTAGTAAATTTTAATTTATTTGTGTCTTTGAATTGTATTCCAGCAAGGAACTCAAGCGTGGTCCCTACGGCAGAAGTAATTAGTTCAATTGGGAAGATGCGTTTAGATTCCCAAGTCAAGCTTTATAGGAATGCGTTGAAGATGCCAACATTAATCTTAGACAAGAGAGAGAGGATGAGTTCAAGGTTTATTTCTGGTAATGGGTTAGTTGAAGATCCATGTGCTGTTGAGAAAGAAAGGGCCATGATCAACCCCTGGACATCTGAGGAGATCGAAATTTTCCTGGACAAGCTAGCTATATTTGGGAAGGATTTCAGCAAAATTGCTTCGTTTCTCAACCACAAGACTACTGCAGACTGTGTCGAGTTTTACTACAAAAACCACAAATCTGATTATTTTAAGAAAACAAAGAAGCTGGATGCCAGCAAACAAGGGAAGTCTTCTACTAGTAAATACTTAATGACATCAGGGAAAAGATGGAATAATGAAATGAATATTGCCTCTCTCGATATGTTGGGCACTGTTTCTGTGATGGCAGCTCATGATGACAGTGGCATGGTAAATAGGCACAAGGGAAGGTTTTATTTAGGTGATTACAGTGACTCAAAAGTATCACAGGATCATGATGGTATCCTAGAAAGATCGAGCAGTTTTGATCAGTGCAATGATAGGGAGGCTGCTGCTGCTGATGTTTTAGCGGGCATATGTGGTTCCATATCGTCAGAGGCAATGGGTTCATGCATCACTAGCTCTGTTGACCTGGGAGAGGGCTATCGTGATTGGAAGTACCAGAAGGTGGATTTAGCTATAAGACAGCCTTCGCCCCCTGATGTTACACAGGATGTGAATGATGAAACTTGTTCAGATGAGAGCTGTGGAGAAATAGATCCTGTTGATTGGACAGATGAGGAGAAGTCTATCTTTATACAGGCTGTGTCATCCTATGGTAAGGATTTTCTGAAGATTTCACAATGTGTCAGAACAAGGTCAAGGGATCAGTGTAAGGTTTTCTTTAGTAAGGCTCGAAAGTGTCTAGGGTTGGATTTGTTACGTCCTAGTCACGGGAATGTGGGAACTGCGGTGAGTGATGATATGAATGGAGGTGATGATGGAGATGCTTGTCTTGTGGAGAGTGGTTCAGTTGTTTGCAGTGATAAGTCGTGCTCTAAAATGGATGAGGATTTGCCTTCACCTGTTAATATTACAAACCAGATCCAGCAGAACTGTTCTGATGCTGTTCTGACATCAATTGCTGAAGAATGTGAGATGGAGGACAGAACTGGGTCAGCTAGTGACAGTAACAAGTGTGCTATTGAGATCCCTAAGTTGGTGCTTGCCTTGATAAGTTCAGGTACACTCGCCAATGCTGAAGGTGGACAAGAGCAGGTAACTCAACAAGTGGCCGTCACTCAGTCAGTAATGACAGGTCCATCTAGTTGTAATCCCATACATGATGAGACTACAGGTGTATCTGAGGTTTCAATTGGGGGATCGAGGAATGCATTAGATGGTCATGGCCACTTATTTTCTAGATGCAGTTTGGATGGAAGTCGAGATGAAAATCGCAATGCAGGCACAAGTGATCGGGAAAGTAGTTTACAGTGCTCAGCAAGAGATTCAAATACAGCCCCAAATACTTCCTACATTACTGCTTAAGCCAGTTCTTGTTCTGGGTTGAGTCTTAACTCTGATTATCAACATGGGTCTTCCCTCCCATTGGATAAAGCTCCTGTCATCTCATTGCGGGAGGAGAGGTCTCTTGATATTGTAAATTCATACTCGCAAGGTTCTGCTGTCGTTCAGTGTGAGAAAATTCTTAACCAAGATGGTTTGTCTTCAACACATGATTCAGAAAGTAGAGAGAAGCGGTGCTGGAAGTCTGTAAGCAGAGATGACTATCACCAGAATCTTAATCATGTGGAATCCTCTCCCATCATCAGGGGCTACCCATTGCAGATGCAGGAGAAGAATGGAAATTTGAGTTGCGGGCAAGCTCAAGGCCTTCCAAAATATGAGAGAAACTTCTCTGGCCAGTATCTCGGACAAGATTGTTTTCTTAAGAAATGTAACAACAATTCTGTGGCTGGGCTTCCTCTTCTGCCTCAAACTTTAGAACAAGCTAATGATTGTCCAAAATCCCATTCACGGAGTTTGTCAGATTCGGAGAAACCATCCAGGAATGGTGACGTGAAATTGTTTGGCAAGATACTGACCACGACACCTCTGAAACAGTCTAATTCTATTACCCAGGAGAGTGATCCTAGGTTGAGAAGTACCCAGGAGAGTGATCTTAAGTTGAGCAGCAGCCTGTCATCTGGTCTGAGATTGAATGGCCATCATGAAAAGTCAGGGGTGTTGAAGTTTGATCAGAATAATAACTGCGTGGGGCTTGAGAATATTCCGATGAGTTACGGTTTCTGGGATGGGAGCAAGATACAAACTGGGTTTTCATGTTTGCCCGATTCTGCAATGTTGCTGGCCAAGTATCCAGCTGCATTTGCAAAATATCCCGCATCCAAGATGGAGAAGCAGGCAGTTGTAGGGAGCAAGGAGTGCAGCTTGAATAGAGTGTCTGTTTTCCCCACAAGGGGCAGTAATGGAGTGGTTGATTATCAGGTTTGTAGTGTACAGCCATTTACAGTAGATATGAAGCAGCATCCGCATCCTGATGTAGTGTTGCCGAGAAGGAATGGTTTTGAAAGAATACCAAATTTGCAGCAGCAGCAGCAAGGGAGAGGTGTAGGGATTATCCCAGTTCATTGCACAGGTGTATCAGATCCTGTGGCAGCCATCAAAATGCATTATGCCAAAACAGATCCATATGGTGGGAGCAGCATTGGTAGAGAAGATGAAGCATGGAGAGGCCGAGTTGAGGGTGACAGCAGCAGCAGCAGGTAGTTAAAATGCAGAGAGGGCCTTGGGTCCTCACCCTGTATCATAGCCTTTTATTTATCATTTTGTATTTATTTAATGACATGAATAGTGAGTAGGTCATGGTTGCTAAAATCTGTTTACCTAGGTGCTTGTAATAGTTCTGCAGCCTAATTTCCCTGGTCTTTTGTCTCTTGTATTTTGATAGAAATACAGAAATAATCTGTCCAGCTTCTGCTTCATACCATCTTTTTATCTCTTGTGGTCTTTCGGTATGGCTGGCCAATGACGCAAAGCTTATCTTCATTATATCTCATGCATTCATTCATATGTCAGAAAAACGATTTGGGTTACTAGTATTTTTATACCTAGAAAGAAAAAAAGATCACTTGGAATGAACCTGTGGGACTAAACAAAACATAGAAACCCGGTCAACTAAAACTGCGACAAAGTGCACTTTGATTTGCGAAGAAAGTCCACAAGATCGATCACTGCAATGCCCGTTATTAGCTCTAACGACCTTTAACTCATCAAACGGGGTTCTGTATCGCTGGAAAAGCAGTGTTAATTATTGCCGGAGCGCCTTTGCGACTAGAGGTATTACATTGATGAATGATGAAAATGAATGGAAGCTGAATGATGAAACACTAATGGAGGGATTAAGATTGGGCAGCGCTGCCTGAGGTTCCAGAAAGTGGGACAACTCCATTGCCCCCATGAAAAATACACAACTCTAAAACCAACATAGGAAACTACATTCAGCGCCAAAAAAAGAAAAGAGATCCGAGAGAGACAGACCTGAAATGCAGAGAAATAGAGATCGAGAAAGACTGAAGACACACGCGCCTTCCTCGACAATAGGATTTGGTGAGCTAGCCGAGCCATCAATAGGCGGCTTATATGATCTCGCTTAATTTTTAAAATTTTGAATTATTCATCCCCTCTATTATTCAAGGAAAATTGCACTTCACTGGAAAATTTTTACATGTCACGGTACTTTTCAAAGGTTATTACATTTTACACACTTTCTGAAGTTTAGTTACACCGTCTATAACTTCGTTAAAATTTAGATGAAATGACTAAAATACCCTTATACATTTGATAAAATAACACTTATACCATAAAAATAAAAAATAAAAATAAGAAAATGAATACTTGCTGGCGTCATTATGACGTCAGCTTTCTTCTTCATCGTAGAGAGGGTTCTAGGGCTCCTCGATGGCAATCTGGCGGCTCTTCGAGTCTGGATTGGACTGCAGCTGACTCTGCTCATGCCGAATCGGCAGCTTCAGTCTTCTTCCGAGGCCGAGATCTGGCTAAAACGACAACTTCAGTCCGACCCGCCATTGAGGAGTCGCCGACAAAGCCCATCGAGCTCGACCTCCATCAGCGATTCTGTTCCTTCAGGTCAGAGGTCTCGCCATGGAATCTTGCCGGACTCGGGAAGGTCGAAGTGCAAAAACATAGGCCGTCGGCGCTGCTACCGGCTCCTATCATAGTGTCGGCGTCAAGCCTGGCAAGGAGCTCTTGCGGTTCAGTTAGCCTTACACCCACCTCACAACCATTTCACTCCACCTTTCTGAAAAATAATCTCTTCTTTCTCGATAACAAGACATTTGCCGACCAGATTCAGTGTAGGCACATCTCCGAAACAATGTCGACGTTTCTACACCAGAGACCCATCTAGAACTTGTTCTCGAACCTATACCCACTGTCTTCTTGCTCCTTGCCGAAATCCCAGAGATCTTCTTGTTCACGGGTGGATCGAACGCCATCGAGGAACCAAATGATTCGGCAAAGAAAAGAGGCGGATCTTCTTTCCCGATCCTCTTTTTTCTTTTTATTAGTTATTATCAATAATTATTAATTATTATTATTATTATGTAAGGGTAAACTTGAAAAATTGAAAAAAATAACAGAATATTCTGCAACTTAACGGAATATTTTTGTAAAAAACCTAATGGTGCAACTAAACCAATTTTTACGGTTGTGAAATGTAACAACCTTTGGAAAGTATTGCGACATGCAAAAACTTTTCAAACCACGGTTGTGAAGTGCAATTTCCCCTATAATTTATATTTTAGTCATGTTTAATTTTAAGGAGAAAAGTTTTTAGCATCCACTCAATTTTTTTAAAAGTTTTTAACAAGGTATCTTGACAGAATTAGATCCCAGTGTTTTGATTTAAAGTTTTTAATGCAAAGAAATGTAAATTTTGTATGTTTGTTGCAATCAAAGCAGTCAACTGCCCTTGCTATGTATCATTTGAAAGTTCTGGGTCTCTTGGTGGAAATTCAAGTGTGGGCATAAATATTTTGTTCCCTAAATTTGATTGGCTCTAGATAAGGAGGCATTGCATTTCTAGAGCATGTAAGACAAGAATATATTCCCCTTCAATAATTCCATTTGCTACTGCAAAATTGTGTCACTGCAGATATGTTTATGGGGTTTGAGGAAATTGATGCAGACGATGGTATAAGGGAGGAGTTTCCGTGCCCATTCTATTCAGAGTATTTTGATATTGTTGGATTGTGCTGCCATATTAACGAAGAGTATCCTGTGGATGCTAAGAATGGGATATTTCCTCCATTTTACTCTTATGATTGCCAACATCCACTCATAAGCTACAAGTCCATAACTATATAAGAAATTGTGTTTTTCATATTGGTAATTGTTTTGCTACGTCTTGGCTACTTACTTATACTAGAATGGTATGATTTTCTTTGTGCCAGAAGCAACTTTGTGCTAGAAGGAAATTATGTTCTTTCATCTTTACATTATAGAATATATGTCTATATTAGCTGAGGGTTTGACAATTTAAAAGAATTGATTAATTACCAACTTGCTGGGGTTTTGAGTATGGAAAATGTAACTTTTTCTTTATCTTCTCTTCTTTTTTTTCTTCTTCATAGGGTTCAAGTTCTATTAGGCTAATGTCATGGTTGGAATGTTGTTTGTTTGTAGTGTCTTCATATATATTACCATCTCAATGGACTTCAAACCATATTGATTTAAATTATTAGATTGGGGATTTGGAGTTTTCGAGTGAATATGCCTCTGGTAAATAAATGTTTTTCTGGATTTCAGAAAGGGTGTAGGGTTTACTGTTGTGGTTTCGTGGTGATCAATACTCATGATTTTAATGGTTTAAAAGCTAATAATTTGTTATGAAATTTTGTTTTTTTTATATGTGATAAACTTTGTTATGAAACTTTGTTTTGTTATATGTGATAGACAAGCAGTTATTTCTTAGTTTCTAGAGATGCTTACTGAACTTCGGTTTCTCTCATTCTGTTTTGTCATCATTTCCTCACGTTAAAATATGGTCTTGAGTTGATCCGAATCGTTCAATTCCTTGACAAATAATTACAGTCTTCGCAAGAGGAAATCGCATAAAGGTGGGTCTCATTCTACACTTTCATTATTAAGGAAAGAACTAAGAGATTGAAATCTACAGACTCTTTTTGGAGGGTCTTCCAGCATAGTTTCTTCCTCCAATTCAGCAGCTCCTGGTCCTCTGATGTCATCCTTCATTTTGCCCATGGCTGACGATTCCATCAACAGTCAGCCTCACTTTTCATTCGAAATAAACTCTGAAGAAAAGCTTAGAGTAGAATGTATCACAAAGGTATGTCATTATAGCATTCCATCTATTTCATTTTATCTGTAACATCTTAATTTGTGCATTGTTATAGCTAATTCTCATCATAATATGTCATAAAGGTAGATAGCCAATAGTTGGTGCCTTATTAACAAGTCTTAGTTATAAGAGAGTCAGAACTATTTGTTACCATTTTCGATGCCAGGTGGGATGAAGACGTTATGAAATCAAGTAAGAGAATTGTGGTAACCTTAATATATGTAGTTTTGTTGAAAGTACGCTATATGGATCTTTGTGCATATAGGAAATATATTTAGAAGATTTGGATCATTAGACACATAGGTTGGATTTTTGAGAATTGTCAACATCTAGGAAGGTAGTTTTTGATGGAACAATGGAAATTGGTAAAATCAGAAAACACATCATTTGTGTCTTTTGAAGAAAACATTGTGGTTGGTGTTGTGATGGTGGTAATTTGTCTTTGTCTCGACATTGTATGTGATTCTGTTGCATTAGTGATACATCATATTTTTGTAACATAGTTGGATACGGTTTACATAATTATATTCATTATCATCGATATTCCAGGATGAAAAATACTTATCCTTTTGGTTTATAGGTGATAGAAGTGTGAAGAAAACTTCGATGCCAGTTAAAGATCATCAAGAGAAGGCAAAGAGGTGTGAGTTTGCTCAAGGTCTATTTTTTATCCACCATTATTGCTTATAATTTATGAGATCTAAGCTCGGCAGTTTATTTGTAGTGATATGACCAATGTACGAATGATATTAGAGTCGAATAAGGTGTCGTAATAGTAGTTGTAGTAGGAACAATATATTTTACTTTGGCCGGTGGCCTTATAGCTATATAGAAGCAGCTTCAACACTAAGTCTAAATTATCAGGGTTCATTGTTCATTTATCTGGGCGTAGTTCATAAAGCTTCGATAAAGTTGATTGATAAGCTTTGATACAGTTGATTGATAAAAACAATAACATTAATAATGATAGTTTTCTTGATTATATATTAATATTTAGAATCCTACAAGATGAATGAACTATATATTGGACATATTGGGGTGTTGGGAAAATTTTTATAGGTTCCTACTTGATGTCTACCACAAATTATATGTTGTGTTGCTTGATTTGTCTGACCAATATGGACTCACAAATTCGCACATAGCAACTAAGTACAAA
>JAYMSW010001560.1:0-16083 GCA_036897725.1 Erodium texanum | reverse complement strand
GAGGCTGGGTGGGACTGGGCGGATCTAGGCGAGGTCTAGTGCGGCTGCGCGGAACTAAGCGCGACAAGGCGGGCGAGGTCAGGCCTGGCTGGGCGAGCGGAGAAGGAGGTGATAGAGGCGACTCGGACAACGAAATATGACATCTACAGGTGGACCTGCATCTTTAGCACCGATTTATATCGACCCCAAACTCAAGGACATTTTTCCACAATTTCCGTTTTTAGAACTTATGATGGATGGTTATACAGAAGAAGAAAAAAAGAACTTATGATGGATGGAACAATAAGCTTGTGATAAAACAAGTAGATGTGGTTGAGATAAATTTTAAGGCTGAAACCAAATCACAGACTTCAAAATTTGAAGAAAAAAATTGTTTATTGTTGTACTAATGATTTTTGAATAATGCAACAAACAAAACAACCTTAATAAGAAACTTTCGAATTATTCCAAATTTATGTCCTATATAGAATATAAAATTACATAAATTACTCTCAACAACTAGAAATTGACAATTAACCTAAACTATTTAAAAATAATTCCTAATAAAAAAAACTCCAAATTATGGTACCAAATAATTAGAACATAAAATAACTAAATCATTCGAGTTGCTAAATAACGTTTTTTTTTATCTACACTTTTATTTTCATTTTTCCCCCAAATTTATTCTATCATTATTGACAATATCTGTTTTGAAACTTAAAAACATGGACTTGTACCTTTTAAAACTTGAAATCACTAATTTACTCAAACCCCAGACGCTCTTACAATTGATCCCATGTAAAGGGTCTAAACAAGTACACAACAATTTGTATATATATAATATATGTCATGACCTTGTAACTTTATTATTAATCAAAACAATGTGATCAAACATGTGTATAATATACTCAACTTCACGGGTCACTTTCTATACATTTGATTATTGAGGTTGCTGTTTTGTTTTGGTTACAAGTATGTTCATACATCCCTGTCAGTTGCAACACTTTGCAGAAACTAAGGAATCACGGGTTTCTTACTTATGTTCTTAATAATCTTCTGATTTGGACAATATATGAGAATTAGCTACAAGATATGTAGAACATACATACCTACACACAAACAACAACTTAACTATTATTTAATGGGTTCGATTGGATTGGACTAGTTAGGACATAAAGAATAACCCATTTAAATATAAAGATAATAGGGCCGTTCGGTCACGAGAATTAGGGCATTGTAGGGCAGGGTCCAACCCTTAAAAATTAAAATGTAAACGAGTTGGATTGAATCTAATTTTATCAAAATTTAAACCGATTTGTAAAAAATAATATCATTCTTAAACTCGATATTAAGGTTGAACGAGCTTTTATAATTAAGTTTAAGCTCGATTCGAAAATAAATATTCAAAACACGAAACTCGACTCAACTCAATTCGATCCGATTCATTTAATTTGGACAATAATATTAAATAAAAATAATTTTTTAAAATTTATATTAAATAAAATAATTAAAGAAATGGCAAACGATTGGACTCAACTCGACTTGCTTCATTTACTTTTCGTTATAAATATTTTAATTATATCAAATAAAAATATATAATTAAACGTTAAATAAACCGGCTCACATTTAAGTTTATGGAGCTTAAATCTGGCTCGAATTCAATAGTAATTAGTTCAAATCGAATACTTATCATTTCATTAAGAGTTTAACTCATTTACCTACAAAGCTTGTCTACTCAATGAAATAAATATTTAAACCAAAGTCTATAAGACCAGAAGTCAAGTCATATCACTCATATCTCTAAAACCTTTTCTATCATCCAGATGAGAATTTAATCTGTCATCAATTCTTGCAACGTGAAGTGATAAAAATAGATATTTATTCTACATCAGAGTTGGTTCTCAACTAAAATATTAATGTATTTTAGAATTATTGATATTTTTTTAAAAAAAGAATTGCTTACACCTCTAGTCAAACCCCTACCGACCTGGTCCAAATTAGTCCATCTTTTATTCAGAAAGAGAGAATAAATATGAAAGAAAAATATGTTAAGTTCCAAATTGTACCCAAAACTCGGGAACATGTCCAAAATATAAGTCAACGCGACCTGGTTTGTTTGACTGGTTCTGATCATAGTTTCCAACGTTACAAACTTTCATACTCATGTATATATATATGCATAGCAATTGCTTCAAAACCGAGACACAGAGACATAAAGAACAATGATCTATAATTCTCCTGAACACAATACTAATGATTCGTGCACCGGAGCCGACATAGATTTACTACTCTTCTCCGACGACGACGAAGACTATGACGACGACCGGTCGTTCTTCGAAATAGCTATCCACCACACTCAGCACAAACAACAAAGAAGCTATGACGAAGACGATAATGATGACGACGACGAAGAGGATAGGATCGAGCTGCGGATATCGTTTTCGTCGGGGTCGGCGAGTTTGGTGTCGTCGGCAAGGTTATTGCCGGCGAAGACTAATTGTAATGCAACAAGAAGCATAAGCCGAGACATGCTTATCATTGCTACTCACGGTAGTGATCACAGTGGTCGCCACGTGTCACCGTTTTCTAGCGAGTTTAGCTCGTCGTCGCTCTTCTCTTCCTCCTCCGTCGACGCGGCGTCGCCGGATCCTCCGTCATCGGAGCAGGAAGCTACTCGTCTCGGGTCTAATTGGGATCTCACTCCGGCCTGCTGCCTCAGGTATTTCGTTTACCTATTAATTACAATCTTGGGTTTTAACTATTTAAAAATGCATGCACTATATTTTACTGAGATAATTAATGTTCACTTTTTACTAGTTGTGGTCACACTTTTTTATAATTGTAAAAAATGTAGAACTTATTAAAGTAGGTGAATATTTAAGGTTTGGGGGGGTTTTAATTGTTATTTTCTAAATTTAAATTTTGAAGGAAAAAAATTTATATTGTTACAACAAAAAACATGTTGGTCGCATATTATGAACGGTAGAGTTATTTTGACTCGCTTCAATAGAGTGTCGGTGTCTTTTAGACGTTTAGCAAAATGAGTGGCTCACCTTATTGCTCGAGACTCTCATTCTCATACTGGATGCAATTTTTACAGTGTAGATGTCCTTGCAGCTATTTCATTTGCTGTAATACGGGATTTGTCCCAGTAATAAAATGACAATCTTTCGTAAAAAAAAAGACATGTTATAATCATTAAAAAAAAAATAAGGCTACAACAAGCAAAAGAAAAAAAAATAACGACACATTTTTTTTTTCTCGTAATTATTTGAATAATTAATCCTATAGGAGTTTTGTTTTCTAAAAATTGAAAATAAGGCTCTAGTTAATTAATATGGTCTTGCCAAATGGTAGAGTTCAAAATAATTAATCCTATAGGAGTTTGGTTCAAACTTGATTAAAGAATATATATAACATCTTATTGAAAAAAACATATACAACTTGACTACAACTTTTACAGAAAAATTAAGATTTATTTTACTACCTTTATATATAATTACTATTAATTAAAATAATAAACTATCTCCTTTCTTTCCTTTTAGCTTCATCTGTTTTGTCTGTTCTTACATTGAATATAAATTATCCACAGAAAATCATCAGAAAAAACCAAAACCCCAGCAGTGAACAATAACAAGGGCTATGGGATTTTGAATTTCCTAATAAAGTTTCCGGCAGCACTAAAGTTCCGGAAGCTTCTAGAATCATTCGCAAAGGCCACACCCAATACTCCAACCGAGCAGGACATAGCAACCATCAACTCTAAAACGACGCCGTCTCACGTGACCAGGAGGAGGCTCCACAAGTTCCTCAAGAAGTCCCTAAACAAATGGTTAGTACCAATAAGCAACGAATTGGGTTTGAAGAACATGAAAAGTTACTGTAGCTTCGACGATGATCATCACGAAATGGACCACATGATTGTGATTACTAGTAATGAGAAGAAGGTTGTGAAGACGAAGAAGAGGAAAGGAATTAGCAATCCGAGCTCGATCAAGAGCTCTCCGGTCCATCAAGCTCAGATCAACGGTCGTGGTGATGATCATCATCAGAGCTCTATTCAGGCTGCTATTGCTCATTGTAGGAGATCATCTACCCCTGATTTTTGTTTTTCTACTTCTCATCTTCAATTTTGATCATGTGTAGATTAGTTGGTTAAATGTTTTTTCTTTGGGATGTGTTTGTACAAAATGTTTATGGTGCATGATGTGTTTTTGGTCCAACAAATTTGGAGTCGAGTTATAAAGTTTATTGGACTTCAGTATATGGATAAAATGTCACGAAAATATCAAACGGGACACACCGATAAGATTCTAAATATACATTTTTGAATTTTGGACTGTATCCCAAAAATATATCTGGTTGGGTTTTAACATGATATTATAGTCCGTTTTCATGTCATCTACTACATACCTTTATGACATCTGGTTTCAGGCCATCGTGGTCTACAAAATAAATAGATGGATACTAAGTATTTTTTGAAGATAATGAGATTCGAATTTCTGTTCATGAGGTATCAGCTCTAATACTATATTTGAAGCCAAGTTAACTAAAAGTTCAAACTTATAATTGAAGGCCTGATTATTATAATTTTTTTAGTCTAACAAGCAAACTATATCTGCTTAGGTTTTAATACGGTGTTAGAGTGCACTTCATCTGCTGTCTACATTTGTTTATGACATCCGGTTCTAGATCAAAGTCTCATGGCCCATGTGTATAGTCCGATGCCAAATTGACTTGCACGTGAGGGGTCAGAGATTGAAAATCTTATATCGAGAATATGAATCAAAAGACAAATTTGAACAACAAATATAAATTTTCTAAATATAGAATCAAGTTTTTAGATGAATCAAAATTTAATAAATACATACAGATCATGGTACAAGAGTTTGCCACTAAGTATATGAATTGTACAAGAATCAAGCAGTATGTGGTTTTTGAAGAACACAAATGGAAACAAGACAGTGGAGGAATATGAAGACAATAAGCCAAAAAAAAACTAGGAAGGTTCTGCTAATTCGTCCCTCTGTTATTTCCACGAAACTGTCAACCTTGTACCTGTCCTAAAACTGTCTTTACTTGTACATCGACCCTTTTCAGGTGCGGCTATACATCTGTCAAAGGTTACTATTAATAGCAGTATAATTTCAGACATCGGATTAATTTAAATCGATTTTGGAAACTCGACACTAAAACTCTTCAAATACGTAGTTATTATCGCCATTAACACGATACTTTATTTAAGCAAAATTAAGTTTCTTTTTTGTTCTTAACCCAAGATAGCCTTATATATATATATATATATAGTTAAAGGTGTTATTTTTCTTAGTCATTAGAGATCGAATTCTGGCTAAGGTAATTATAGTTATTATTTGTATTTTTTTTGCCTTGATTTATCTGAGGTGTACGTTCAGTTTGTCGTCTAGTTTGATCTGGTTATTAAATGGTATACATGATATATGTTCAATATTAATTGTTGGAACTCTTATTACCACTAAGTTTGTGTGTTTGGTATGTTGTCTTGTCAGATATGATTATTATACTGTACAACAAGTTATACTCATTAAATGTTTACTGCAAGAATCATTTTCCATACCGAATCCAGAGTTTATAATATATGAGTTTGATATCGATCCAGAAGAGTCTCATTAAATAAAATATATTACGAAACGAAAGATACGGTGATACATAGAACGACACATCGATATAAGCCATATGAAGATGAGCTCAGAAACAGGAACAAAAGGTTTCAGTACAGAAGGACTTTTGAGGAAAAAGACTTGAAAACTCCATATTCATCACGTTAAAGGGAAACAAAATATATGGGTACGTAACGTATCTGGTTGGGGTGGGTAGCTTTATCATTATTATTAGTGACAGTACGTAAGATCCGTGATTGTTCGTTTAATTGTTCCTTACAAATAGGCTTGGTTTGGTCGAGGCTGCGCCGACTGTCATTCTTAGTCCGTCACCCTCCGCCTAACCCATCACATGTACGTTTTGGTGGACAGTACATGAGCTCCCGTGTTTCTCACATATTCGTAATGCTTACACCTTCGACTCTTCCGATATATTTCTCTTTGCTAATTACATTTATGTCCCTCTATTAGAATAAGGAACTATCGTATACATCGTGATATTATGATAAAATTCAATTTATTTAAAAAACTTTAATTTATAAATCAAGATATCAAAACATTTATAAATAATAACGTGATATGTACTGATTAAATATGACATTGACAATAATCTAGATGAGAAAATAGATATAACAAATTTAATGTACGTATGGGGGAAACGAGCAATATGGCAACATGATATATCTTAATAAAACTAAAGAAGAATAAATAGTGGACTAAATATGGAACTCTCTTACACATATTGAGATGATGATATAATAACGATAATAATAAAACAAATAAAATAAAATATAAATGTAATAGCCATACATGACTATAACAAGTCTAGTTTTACTTATTAGGGTTTAGTAGCTAAGTAAGTTGTTTTTTTCTTAGTCATCAAAGTTCGAATCTTGATAAAAATAATAAAAATATTATTTGTTAACTGTTATGTAACTTGGGTGCACATTTAATATACTGTCTAATAATCTGGTCTAATTGTGAATGATACGTTAACTATGTTTATTTAAATATAATTATAGGAATTGTTATTATAATTAATATGTATATTTTTATGGTTGATACATAATATATATATATATATTCTATTTATTTTATCTTTTTAAAAAACAAAAGAAAAAGAAAAATAATCATTTTTACCAGATATTTTCTCTTATTGATTAAGCAATTGACTTGAAGTCTCTTGAATGTTGAACCTCTACCTCCCAACCACACAAACAAGGATGATATTAGGACTCTAATTTATGTTTGATCATGACTCTTTTTTTTTTACAATTGTTTGATCATGACTTACATACATGTACTTCGTCCTCATTTTTCGAATTTTCCGATGTCAATTCTAAAACTCAATTAAATATAATTTTCAACATCACTTTAAAAGTATATTAGAGTCAATAAACAAAACTCCAAACTCAAATGGTACTATTGACCATTAATATAAACTTATACATATTCTGAATATAAAATTCAAACATACAAAAGAAGCCAACATATATAATTAAATAATTAATAGTAGTACCCCACTCATCCAAAAGGAAGAAGAAAGCAGGGTTGGTTTTCTCGGAGACATGTCGGCCAAGCACTTGTATCCTTAATTGTAATAATATTGATGTACATAAGATGCTATTCCACACACCTCAAGTGTTACTTTTTGTTTAAAAAAGATGGTTGTTGGTGTATTTTGGATTGAATTAATCTAATATTTTAGATCACATGGAAAAAAATTATAGTGTTTTATTAGATGACGAGGGGTTTCAAGTAAGAATTTTTATTTGATTCACTTAGAGCACCTATATAGGCTATAGTAGTGTCTATTTGTTTGGCAAACAGGTTATCGAAGGGAAGCAAATCGACTATCGAATTGGAAAGTCTTCATTTGATTGCCATTATTTATGCTCGACGATTTCTTGCCAAGACCACAATTTGTCGATCATCGTTGATGTTTTAATCGGTGAGTGAAGTAGCCGATCAGTGCCCACCAAATAATCATGTATCAAATAATAATTTGCACACTTTTCATATAAATTTGAAAATTTTCAATTCAGAAATGATCTCGAGATTTAAAATAAAAAGAAGTCTTGTAATAAACAAATGTATAGATATTTGAAACAACCAAAAATAAAACAAACAAACGATTTTAACGAACAATTTCATTACAGATGCTCTTACCATTCCGTCCCAACACAAACAAAAATAAAGAGTGAAAGGCCAAAGTTTTATGAGCCAAAACACAAGGAGGCAAGCCTAGCGAAAAGACAACAACTATTTCAAATCAAAACTCAAAACCTTTGTTAAAAAAAAAAGAAGAAGAAGCTCAAAACCTAAGATTGAACCGGGTCCTTGAAACCGACCGGTGGGCCCACGAGCTCTCTGCGCCGTTAACTCATCTCCGGTCCGACCAGAAACAGAAAAGGAAGAACCGGACAAGAAATGAAACTTCGTTAACGACTCGGAAAAGAAAAAAGAAACCGAGTACGACAAAAAGCTCCGCGCGGGGGCATATGTGAACAGTTGAAAAAAACAAAAGGGTAATTCAGTAAAAATACATCCCACCTGGCAAAAATTAATCAAATTAATTCGATAATCGACGTAAGGAGAGTCCAGAAAGGATTAGGAGCTCAGCAACACTCGGATTTGCCTATATAAATCGTTCGTTACCTCAGATCGTTTTCAGTTTCACGTTGCCGGAGCAACAGAGGAGAGATTAACCGTGAAAACAACCTGCGACGACGGAGGAGGAGGAAGAAGAAGATCAACGGTAATAACGAGACCGGTCCTGTCCCAGGTTCTGTCTCTGTCTGGTCTGGTACGTTCCTTAGTCGTCATTTTCTCATTTTCCTCTTCTGGGCTCTCTCAATTCTTCCCCATTCGGAAGTTCTAGGTTTCCGGAGACCCAAATTTCCTTTGACTGTGATTAACCTTAATTTAATCAAATTTGTATTCATTTGATTCTGATATCTGTTTGGTTTGATGGGTTAAATTGAAATCTAATTTGTTTTCATATATAATCTGACTGGCCCGGAGAGAAGCGAATTGGGTTTGTTTTGGTGATTAATTGTGATCATTTTTTACAAATTTGGGCAGTACTAGGTAGTATCAGACAGAGCAGAAGCAATGATTGAGAGGATTTTAATGGCGACTAGTGAAGTGGGAGGAGAGTCCTTAATTGGTTCTATTAAGATTGCTGTTATGCCCATTGCTAAGGTCTTCACGATATGCTTCTTGGGGTTCCTTATGGCTTCTAAGTATGTCAACATTTTGCCTTCCAGTGGAAGAAAGCTCTTGAATGGGGTACTTAATTCTCAATCCCCTAATCTTAATTAAATATTGATTAGTGTACTGCTTAATAGCTAATTGTTGTGTTCTTTGTTGTTGCAGTTGGTCTTTACCCTCTTGCTCCCTTGTTTGATATTTTCGCAATTAGGACAAGCTATTACTCTCCAGAAGATGATCCAGTGGTAATTAATTAATTAATTTTTGTTTGTAGTGTTGTTTATGTGTTTTTGTTTTGATTTATCTTATCTATGACTTGTTTGTATTTAGGTGGTTTATTCCTGCTAATGTTGTTCTGGCTTCTATCTCGGGATCTCTCATTGGTTTGGCTGTTGTATATGTTATTCACCCGCCATACCCTTTCTTCAAGTTCACTATTATACACATTGGAATCGGTAAGCTACATCTGCAATTATAAGTTCTTAAATGGTTTTGAAGTTGAGGTTCAATGTAATGTAGCATATGATATGGATTCGCCGTTGGTCGAACCCGAAACCTTAAGTATCTTAATGATGTTTGATTTAAAATGATTGGTTCTTGAAGAGGAGTCTCGTAGTATAGAAACCTATGCCATATTCATACCTTGAATTTAAATCCATTTTGGTGTATACGGTTTACAAGAGCTGCTCTTTGGATGTTTTCGGTTAATGGGTTCTTACATTTACTACAGGTAATATCGGGAATGTGCCGCTTGTGCTGATAGCGGCTTTATGTAGAGACAAATCCAATCCGTTTGGTGACTCAAATAAATGTAGTACGGAGGGGACTGCATATATTTCGTTTGGACAATGGGTATGAAGCACACACTGTTCTCTTTACATTATATGTCATTTTAGGTTTTGTACCATGATGTTTGTATCAAAGGCTAAGTAACTTATGCTGTCTGTGTTTAGGTGGGTGCAATTATCTTGTACACATATGTATTTAATATGTTGGCGCCTCCACCGGAAGGTACATTCGATATTGAGGACGGGCCTCGGCCGATCAATGATATTGAAGACGGGCCTCTTCCGGTGAAAGCCCATTCGAAGGATTGTGCACCCGAACAAGTTCCGTTACTTGCACAGGAGACTGTATCAACAGATGCAGAGAAAGGGAAGGTGAGAAGATTTTTTTTTTGTTATATCCGTTTTATACATTTTCAAAGAATTTATTATTTCTCTAATATGGCTCATGAGTTAATGACTATTTTAGAATGCAAAACCATAATTTATTAGTTACATGTCGTGTTTCTTGTTGCAGGTAAAAAGGTTTCTGTTTTTTGTGTACGATAAGTTGAAGCTCAAGCAGATTCTTCAACCTCCCATCATTGCTTCTGTAAGTTTCACTCGTTCATGCTTGGAAAATATCGGTTTCTTGACAAATCCGGATAACCATAAAATCAATGTGCTTTGTTTTGTTATATACATTTAACACGGGTGTGAATGCTGCAGATCTTAGCCATGCTATTTGGTGCAGTACCGGCTTTGAAGAGCTTGATATTCATATCTGATTCTCCGCTTTTCTTCTTCACCGATAGCTGCATGATCCTCGGGTATGTTGTGTTGCATCTCTTAAAATTCTTCACTAAATCTCTCGAATTTAAACACTAATTTAATGCGCTTGTAATTAACAGAGAGGCGATGATACCGTGCATTCTCTTGGCATTAGGAGGCAACCTCGTCGATGGTAAGTCAATTCCCCAAGAATGAAGCGTTTATTCTAGGAATAATTGCAAAAAAAAAAAAAAAACCTGTGCTATTCATTTTTTGCAAATCATAGCCTTCTTTGAACTTCGGGGGCAAAATCGTCATTTTGAAACGAATTGAACAAAAATAAAAGTTTTTTGCCATTATAAAAGAATGATATGATTTGCAAAAAGTGAATACTACAGGGTGCTTTTTGCAATTATCCCTATATTCTATCGGTGTTTGTACTCTTTGTATTGTTTTCTGATAATTTCTGCTGCTTCTTACAGGACCGGGGAATTCAAAACTTGGTTGGAAAACAACCGCTGCTATTGTTTTTGGGAGGTTGGTTTTGGTTCCTCCTGCAGGACTTGGCATCGTCATGTTGGCCGATAAGCTCGGCTTTTTACCTCCTAATGATAAGATGTTCCGATTTGTCCTCCTCCTTCAGCATACAATGCCTACCTCCGTGCTTTCTGGTAAGATTACCTATTTGCCCTTTCCAGGAACAAACTGTATTTTTTGCTTCAGGATAATCTTATTCAGCTACAGATTTCTGAATTAACTGCCCCTAAGTTTAAAAAGCTTTTGACAACCCTTAACCTTTTTAGTCTAGATTATGTTAGCATATGAGTCTGAAATGATGAAAATACCCTTACCTTTTATTTTTTTACATGAGGGTATTTTCGTCATTTCCACCCAAAAGTTGGTGTTGTAGTAAACTGAGTCTAAAAAACTTAGGGGGGTTGTCGAAAACTTTTTAAACTTAGGGGTAGTTAGTGAAATTACCCCGTTTGCTTACATTTACAAAGCATAATCGTCATGCGCAAAATCAAGTGTTTTCCTTGAAAATTCTGATAAACTATCCTGACTATGTGCTCGTTTTCAGGTGCCGTGGCCAGTTTAAGAGGTTGTGGGAGGGAAGCTGCTGCTGTGCTGTTCTGGGTTCATATTTTTGCTGTGATATCGATGGCGGGATGGATTGTTCTCTATCTGAATATATTATTCTGAAGCTTCTTTTACAATTTCTGATCAAAAGTGCATATAGCTAAATAGATTAGTGAAAATATTTGGAATCCTTTGTATAAAGTTGTAAAGAGGCACTTGAGAACTTTCTCTCCTTTCCAATTATATATGGTCAATCTCTTCTTTATCTTCAAAGCTAGTTGTTGATTCATTTGCATCTTCATGAGTTTGTATATCCAATTTATGTATATTCATTTTGGTTTTATGAGATTTTATTGTGAACTGGAAGATTTTGCTGATGACTGATGATACTAAAACTGAATACAAATTGTACTTCTTTTTGTATTTTATTTTGATTAAAAACAACTTAAATGGCTTCATTGTAAGACAATATTATCATGTTAAAATCCGATCCAACTGAAAAACTGAAACTTGATGAGCCAGCCGAGAGACCTCAATATGTTAATCAAGTTATTATTTATTTCACAAACTCGAAGGGGGAAGATTAAAGATAGAAATGAGTAAGTTTTAGATATATATTTTTTACTAATTTGACGAAAAAACGAAAATTTTGATGGTTTCCATTAATTTTGTACAATGGTGACACATGAAAATTAATAAGGGTAATTTTTTATATCCATGGAGACTTTACTATAGGTTCATGTGGTTGTGAAGTTTTACCATAGACTAATGGGTTTGTGGACAATTCATTAAGGTAGTTTTCTGCAATTCACCCTAGACTCATGTCTCATGCTACATGGTATCACTCAGAAGTATCCATAATAAACAAATAGTTTGCCACAACATATCTGGTAATAAGGAACTGTAACATTTGCTCAGTACTTCTGCACATGGAATTGCAGTAGCAAAACAGAATGCCAGAATTAGGAAGGCTTCATTCACCAGAAAAAAAAATGATGACAAATCAGTAAGCACCAACACCATATCAGAATCACTCACATACGTACGGTACACACAAAAAAAATTGGACAACCCCAACATACCCCAAAAACCGACCTTCTCAAGGCTGAGGAAAAGAAAGAATGTACAAAATGTTTGTGAACACTTGAGGATGTTCTTGGTTTCAGAGTCCGGCTCAGAAAAATGACCACCATCTCCTGCTTCTGTTCTCTCTTTGGCTTCTGGAGGAGACAGAACCATGACTTTGTTGTGATAAGTTGCAATGACCTATTCGCCTTCTTCCTCCAGAAAGGGTATTGTTATCAAGCCACAATACAAGAGCAATGCCTACCAAACTCATAATCGGAGCAGCAAATTGAAACCATCTTCCTCTACCACCCTCAGTTCTAGAACTGGTTGTGTCTGGACAATTATTATATTCATGAACTTCATCTACTGCAGCTACGACTGAAACATCAGAGGAACTGTCTTCACTCTCACTGTCTTGTTCAATTTCACGAACATGTACTCTATTGCCAATGTTTTGCTTCTCTTCTTCATAATCTTTATCATCAGTAGGAAGCTCATAACGGCAAAGAGGACAAGTGTTTCGAGAACTCAACCATGGCGAGATGCAAGACGGATGATAGAGGTGAAGGCAAGGTAGTTGCTTTACTTGAGAACCAATTTGTAAAAGCTCCTTGCAAATTGCACAAGCCAAACTTTCATCCTTCAGATGATCCTCATTAACAACCACAAGAGGCAGATTGTTCACAGAAGACAAAGCCGCAGGAGGCGCTCCTCTTCTTGAATTGTCATTTTCAGCAAGATGCTCAAGCAGTTCTTCGAATCCCCTAGCATCGAGATAATCCCCAGAATTAGCAAATATATGACGTGCATATGTTTGTCTACCTTCCCTTGCTCTCAATCGAAGGTCATAATTTTGTGAATGGGTTATGGCAGAGGTAGCTGTATCTTCCTCAGCCCCATCTTCTTCCCATTCACCATCTTCTTCAAGATCATCAGAGTTCCATTGATCAAGACCGGCATGCATTGGATCAATATCAGTATCACTATCGAAATTGCTATCTGGGTGCGCAAATGCTTCCATATCCAAGAAGCTATGTCCATCAACAGAAGCATCGGAGTTCCCTCCGTAAGCACTAAAAGAAATGGCATCACTGTCATTATGAAATGTCCTGTACCGACCAAAACTTACATTTGACTCAGTTTCTCCGTATAGAGAATCCAAATTATCAAGACCTTCACTTTCAGTATCAGAGAGTACCCTACCCCATCTTCTTGACCCACTGGTGTATGCTCTTGCAATAGTATCAACATCTACAGGCTGATTCTCATGCCCTGATATAGTCGATTGATTTTGATTTTGATTTTGCCTTACCAGATCAATTATGTGCGAGAATTGCTGGGAGAAGGGGGTATCAACAGACTCAGAACTGCTGTATCTGGTTCTCCTCGATCTTCGGGGCCGGCTGCGACGAGAGCCTTGAGAGGGGCTTTCAATATCTTCGAGGAACAAAAACTTACAGTCCCCACATATACTGATAGTTTCAAGATCAGTGGATGTATCATTGTCAGGTGAAAGAGTTCTCTGGCATAGAGCACATGTAGCATCCATTGTCTGCAACTGGAGCAAAAAGTAGAAGTTCAAAACGACATTCACAAGAAAAGACAAAATGATGACACGGGTTTGGGTTAATGGCAATGCAAAGCGATTATGCTTGTCAAATTCTTCCCCTAGCCATGTTAAAATCTAGGAAGCCGGAGGTCACGAGTTTGGATAAAACCCCTAGAGCCTCTGGAGCAAGCCAACATTAACAATCACAACCTTGGTTCGTGATAGATAATTGGAGCCTCTAATAGACCCAGATGCTTATTATTGGTTTATGAGGAACGAAAACAAAAGAAAACTGTACATTCTTCACAACATTATCAATCACAACCCTTGTTCAGGATAGATAATTGGAGGCTCTTAAGAGACCCATATGCTCACTATCGATTTATGAGGTATGTATCAAACTAAAACTGAGAGTGATAATAGAAGAACTGAGAGCAGCAAAGAAGAAACAACCACAAGATAGATTAATTACCAATTCTGACTAAACAGGATTAATGACCCATGATTCTAGATGCAGAAAGTGCTTGGTTAAATGCAACAAATTCTAGCACAAAAGGAAACTAAAATGGCAAACTGATGCCAAAGTTGAAAACCCAGAAATCGATCATCACATACAGATATACATAGATGCATACACTGATAACAAACAAGAGATCCCACAAAACCCATAAAATATAAAATCATCAAAACCACAAAGACAGGAAGCAACTACCAGCAATTGAATCAGCTATGATTTTCCCAAATTGAAGAAACATAAAACCTAGCAATCTAATTCCTCAGAGACCGTAATGAATGGACGATTCCGATAAGGAAAAAAAGGGGGAATTTATGGTATTTAGGGTTATGAGCAATGAATGATTCAGAAGAAGAACAAAACCAGAAGCAAATCAAGAGCAGGTGAGAGAAATAGAATGTTTTTGGGTTTGCGCCCGAAAGAACCGATCTTACCTGTTCTTAGAATTGAGCAGAGCCTCACAAAAGTCAAGCTTCGCTCGCTCAGACTCAGTCGTCTTCAATGAGAGTGGGCTGTGTTGTGTTGTATCAATATCATTATCAAGTGAGTGACAATAGAGAGGGGAATAAAAAAGACAATAAGTAATATATTTATATTTTGAAAAAGACAACAAATTGATTAATTTATTAGGATAAAGTATTTCAAAGATTTATGTTTTATTATTTTTTTTGAAATATGTATAAATAAAAATAGTATGAAAATATAATAGTATATCATGTATTTTAATTTGTTTGTAGGTTATAAGTGTTATCTGTCTAATTTTCAAGATGACGAAATCGACCTTGTTCCTCATATTTAGACCCATTAAAACACATAATATGGTTGGGTAAATATTCTTGATAATGTTTTGTTGTCCTCATTGACATGTGTGCATTGATCATTGGTAATAGATTTGATAGTGTAAATAAACTAATGTGACACAAAATTCGAAGATACAAAATATAACATATACTACCAAAAATAATCTCTAACTATGTGTTATGTTTATTAATATATTATGTTAAAAAAAAAAGTGATGTACGAAAATATAATAAAAATAATATTTTTTTATTACTTTCCAAATCATGAAATAGTCACGATACAATAAAACCTCGATAAATTAATAAATACGATAAAATAATAAATTCTTCTAATCCCGACATGTGCCAGTGGTAAAATTAACAAAATTCGATACGATAATAAGATAATAACTTTCGGGAAAACCCCTGTAAATATAAGTCCCATCAATATCATAAATTAATAATTATATAGACTTACAAAAAGATAACTACGACAATTTAGATAAATATGATTATATTGTTGTTTGTTTTTTTCTTTTTAAAATTCAAGTCTAGTTAGAGTTGATCTCTAACTTTTCTCATTGCATCAAAAATTTCTGGTGTTGTGTTCTCGAACTACACCAAGAAATTGTGAAAGAGTTCTAGAAGCGATAAGTGTTGCATTCCGTGTAACTGATTCTAAAGGTACTGTATCGTCTTCAGCTTCATCAGTGAGAGTCATTCAGCA
>JAYMSW010001559.1:0-16084 GCA_036897725.1 Erodium texanum | reverse complement strand
TATTTATAGTCGTGTTCCTCCCCACTTGTCTAGCCATGTGTCCTCGGAGTTCCTAATATAGGGTCAAGGGTAATTTTGTTATAAAAAAAAAGAACTATCTGCAATTTTTTGAAAGTTTAGGTAGCTGTAAATAACGTTTAAAAGTTAAGGATAGTTATGTATAAAAGACGTATAGTACGCAATAGCTATATGCAATTAGCCTTATATGAAATAACACAAACTTGGTGGTGTTAGTATCAAGCTCATATCTTTTGCTTCTTGGTTCTAGTGATTGTATTGAAGAAGCAAAAGCTCTGAAGTGCAAGCTTATTTTGATATTATACATGAAACTTCAAGCTGGTGGATGGAAAGTGATACTGTTATCAAGAATGCATGAAAAGCATCGAAGTGCTGCTACAGATCACCTTGTTTCTTCTGGGTTCAGGGCATGGTCTTTGTTGATAATGAGGTATTAGTTGACCATTCTCCTCTCTGTACACCTTCGAAGTCAACTCATCGCTTGACTAAGAAACTCTAAGTGGGCTGCTTCTGCTGATTACAATTTACATCTATAAAAGTATCTCTTTACAACATTTTCAATTTACCATATCTTTGTTATCTAAAATGAGTGCACTTATGCAGATTGGAAAGTGAACTGCACATGGATAATTACGAGTACTTTTCCCGGAGAAGAGAAATTATACAGAAAGAAGGGTTTCGTATAATAGGAACGATTAGCAGCAAGATCGTTGCTTTAACAGGCCCGTTCTCAGGCAACCTTAATGTGAAGCTTCCCAATCCTATATATCATAACTTTGAGCATTACAATGATAGCACCATAGGCTTTGCTTCATTATGAACTCTCCACTCAGCTGCTACAGAGAAAGCTTGCTCAGCCATGAACATATGATCTTTCCACCCCAGAAGCTCTGATGCTCAAGAACTGTGATTATATATGTCTCTGTTGTGAGATGCTTCAACCCCAAGTTTTGTAGATACGGGTCTTGATTCATTTTTTTGTTTGTACTGTAATTATAATGGTGTGTACAAATAATGATTGTCTTATTATATGAAAGAAATTTATATAAAAAAATGATTTAAATATTTCTGACGTTATGTATATATCAATACTGAATAACTTATCAGTTAAAAAAAAACACTAGGTAACTTACACATTAAATTAATAGTTGACTAATAACAAGATAATGTTAACTTTTTAAAATTTAAATTTGTTAATCTTTTAATAATGAACATGTATGACCATTTAGCCTCAGACATCTAACAAATTTTTAAAATTTGAGTATTTTTATAAATTTTAAACTCTAATAAACTTTCAATTTTTTCTACAAGTATTCAAAATATCTTAAATTTAAGAGTCCTTCTAGGTTTATAAAAAATTATATTATTACTATTTTATTATATCATTTTATATTAAAATATTAAAAACCATGGTTGGACCAACCAAAATACTATCTGCCTCTGCTCCTCTTTCTATGTTTATTTTTTATTTTTTGGGAATATTATTAATATTTATGCAGGACAGTATCATTTATCTATTTATTTATTTTTTAAATTCATCTCTCTCTCTCCATAAAACCCATAGTTGTATTTCACTGCGGTCATCTCAATTCAGGTTGCTTCCTTGATTTGAGCTCTTGTTCTTGCTGTTGTCTGGAGATCGAAGCAGCATATCTGCTCACAGATCAGCCATTTCTGCATTCATCGGGTACTCTCTTTTTTTCTTTCTTTTTTCTTTCAGTTTTAGAGTGCTTGATTACTCATTACCTTAGATCTTTGCCAATTTGAGTTTCTGGGTTGGTTTCATTTTGATCAGTTGATTGGGTTTTGTTTACAATGTTCCGGATTTACTATTATGTGGGTTTAGCTTGATTTTTACTATCCCCAGATCGGTTCCTGAGGAACTGAAGGATAGAGACGAGAAATGGGCAGTGGGATTGTGTTTGTTCGTCTCATTAAGCTGCATTTTGGATCATTTTTTTAGCTAGGCTTGTTGTTTTATCGGTACTCAACTGACTCTGGTTGATAAAGATTCCAACTTTTATGGGCTGCGCTTGATTTTCTGGCTTGTTTTCTCAGCAACCAAACACCACTTATTCTAGTTTTCCCTCTATTTGACTTAGTCTGACTGCAAATTTTTCCTTCTGTTTTGTGTATTTGATTGAACTCTTTAGAGCTTCCAAGCTTTGATCTGTTGCTCTGGGTTGTTGGTGGTGGTGATCATTGGAGATAGAGAAGAGTCAGATCTAAGGCAAAGACATGTCTTTCATTGGTACTCAACAGAAATGCAAGGCATGCACAAAGACAGTGTATCCAGTAGAAGAGCTATCAGCAGATGGGGTTGTGTATCACAAGGCTTGCTTTAAGTGTACCCACTGCAAAGGGACTCTAAAGGTATTAATTAATTTATACCATAATCTTTCTATGCTTACTGACGCCCTTATATTAATCAATGTAGCTAAGATATCAAAACCATCTACATGTTTTTTGCATACCCATTGGATCGAATTTGTAGAGAATCGAGTTCCTCGATATAGCTAATGTCCAATTGATAATCAATTTTTCATCAGCTCCTACCAACTGATCTGTTTTGTGCTTCGTTCTAAGGAGTGTGATTCTTATGTTTTCAGCTGAGCAATTATTCCTCCATGGAAGGTGTTCTGTACTGTAAGCCTCACTTTGAACAGCTCTTCAAGGAGACGGGCAATTTTAACAAGAATTTCCAGTCACGTATGCAATCTAAATTTGTTTGATATATCTATTTATTCGATTTCTCAATCGTTTTTATAATTAATTTGATGTATATTTGATTTTCAACAGCTGCAAAGTCAGCTGGCAAGCTAACTCCTGAACTGGTAAATTTCCCGTACTATTGAGCAAATTTACCAAAGAGGAGTGCGATCCATTACTGGTTATTGTTGCTGATTCACAATAGCTTGTTTTGATTCCAGACTCGGTCCCCTAGTAAAGCTGGTGGGATGTTTTCCGGGACACAAGAGAAATGTGCAACTTGTGGCAAAACCGCTTATCCCTTGGAAAAGGTAGGAATATCAGATCTCAAAGACTATAATGATATTTCATGGAAATTGTTGGGTGTGGGGTTTGTTCAATTTATCTGCAATAACTGGATTCATAACCTGGCTTGATTAGTGGGGCATGAGTTGTTGAGCTTTGGATGTATCAAACGTAGCTAGAAAAATAGTAAATTTGCTCACAAAGCAATCTTTGACAGCCCCACCTTATTAAAAAGAATAGGGTTGATAGCAGATAGCTATTGCTTACATATACTCAAAAAATTACGCGTAGCTCTTTTGTGCCAAAATGACAAAAATACTTTTGACTCTAATCTCAAAAAACACCATTTTTTGTCTTTTAAATGGTTTTATTTCTTACATCTACTCAACCGTTTTCTACCTCTAATCAAAATGTTTTTGGTAGTTATGAAGTCATTTTTGAGATTTATGTTGTCTAATAAAATCGAGAACCAAAAATCTGATATAATCTATAATGTGTGTTTTGTGGTACAAAACTTTGCAGGTAACGGTGGAGAGCCAAGCATATCACAAGTCATGTTTCAAATGCTCACATGGTGGATGTGCCTTATCTCCATCGAACTATGCAGCTCTCGAGGGCATTTTGTACTGCAAACACCATTTCTCCCAATTGTTCAAGGAGAAAGGCAGCTACAACCATCTCATCAAGTCTGCATCGGTCAAGAGAGCCGCTGCACCAGTTCTGGACTCTTGAACTTGATTCGATTTCTATTGGCGTGGTTTTTTGTTAATGCTTGTTAAGTGTGTGATCCTCTGATTTCCATGGTTGGAAACCTGCAAATGTTGGTTCCTCCTGTTGTCGTCTTCTGGACTGTGTTGGGCATGTTGTGTTTTGAATGGTTTATGGAAACATTGATTTTTCCATTCTAGTATTGAAGTCCGATCCAAAATTAAACATGTAGCACTTACTCAGGAAATGCCCCATGAATATTCACAAGATAAAAAATGACATTTTATTGTACAAGAATGTCCAAAAGTAACAAATATATTTTGTCTACTCCTTGGGGCATAACAATGAGAGCACAAACCGAGCAAAAATAAAATTAGAGAAAACATACAATAGCACAAGAATTTATGTGGTTCTTTCACAACTTATAATGAATTATTTTGAGTTTACAATATAGGTAATAATTAGATTTTCTAATCAACATCTTATTAAAGAAGTCTCCGATAAAAACCCTAATGGGTTTACAGAAAATAGAGTTAATTTCCCGCCAAAATTAAGTCATTCCAGCTCTATATATAGAGCATAGATTTTATTTGTGTTTGTAATCGTTAAGAAGAAGCCAAGAATGCTGAAGCTAAGGTTGCGGGTAAGTGTGTTGAAGAAAGTGATAGAAGCGATAAAGGACCTTGTCAGCGAGGCCAACTTGGTCTGGTCGGCCACGGGCTTGTCGCTTGAGGCTATGGACTCAACCCATGACTCCTTAGTCTCTCTCTTTCTCCGTTCAGACGGTTTCGATCTCTACCGCTGCGATCAAAGCATCACCATGGGCCTGGACCTCCGAAACATGGCCAAGATTCTCAATTGCGCCGGAGAAGACGACAATGTCACCATCAGGGCCTTTTGACGGCAGCCGAACCGTCACTTTCACGTTTCAGAGCCCCAGTAAGCCTCCACTGCCCTTTTCTTCTTTGAAACTGTTTTTACCCTCTTTTCATTGAAACGATCTGGATTGAGGATTGGTAAACCCATCTCTACTTACTAGATTCTGATGTTTTGCTGGGCTCTAAAAGCCCCTTTCTTAGGCTCTAAAGTGGAGAACTCCGCTGCCGCTGCCTTCTCTGATCCTCCCTGATAGCAGGCTGGGTAGTGATCGTCGTCTCTAAAAGGACTATAAAAATCTAGGTTTTAGTTTTAGAGTTTACTGGTGTGAAGAGGATCTTTTACCTCAGTTTCTTAGAAATCGATAAAAATATTCAGGACCTTAAATAGTTCCATTTAGACTTGATGTCATTAAAGATCTTGCTTATTCAGCTCTGCAATCCTAGTCTTTAGCTTGCAAGTCTCTTTTGTATATGCTCGTTGGCTTGTGCTCTACTCTATACTGATTTGCTAGACATCCTTTTTGGACGTCAATGCTTTTATAAAACAAAACTTGCTGTTTAAAAAATAAAACAGTCATCAATAGGCTTAAACATTGGTTAATTTTTTTCAACAAATTATACACTTACTAGACATCCTATATATTCAACTCGAGAACATTTGTTAAATAGTCCATGTCCTAATCGAAGAAGTGCTGGTTTTATCTCGCTCATCTTTAGTTGATTCAAATCCAATCAATTATAATTGCCGGAATGTATGTAGCTCAAGACAAGATCTCCGAATTCAACGTGAAGCTGACGGACATAGACAGCTACGATTATTATCTCCCGGAAGTAGAACCTCACTGTTAAGATGCCTTCAAGCGCCTTTGCTAGGATCTGCAAGGATCTCTACAGCATTGGAGATACTGGTATTTATTTTGTTAACACTATGTTTAGTTTAATACTCTTTTCTTGTTGATTCAGAACTTCTATAACTTCAGTAATTAATGGGTTGTTGCAGTTGTCATATCTGTGCCCAAGGAAGGTGACGGTGTGTGGTTCTACACCAAAGGCGATATTGCTGATGCTGATATATGTTGCAGGCACGACACTGAAGTAGACAAGGTTTTTTTTTTCTTCCTATTTTCTGAATTGGACTGTTATGCTTGAGTTGAGACTATAAGTGATTATGTTTGTTTGTAAAATTTGCAGGGTGAAGAAGCTGTTGTTATTCAAGTATCTAAAGCAGTGGGCGGGGGGGAGTTTGATCTGAGGCGCATGAACTTGATTGCCAAGGGAAGCTTGTTATCAGAGCAAGTGAAGATCAGCTTGCATCCAAAATGGCCTATTAGAGTTGAATATGAGGTTGCAGAGATGGGTTATATCAGGTACCACTTGGCTCCCAAGGAAGAAGAAGACGACGAGGACGCTGAGAGCATGTGCACTTGTACCTTTTCTCATAGCTGTTAGTTATGATACTAAATGAAAAGAGATTGCCCAGCATAATCATGATGTAAATAAATATATTTTTTTTACTCAAACTGTTATTTTATTGAATGCATAAGGGTAACGGATTTCCTAACGTTACAATTAAAACTATGTGCATAAATGTGAAGTGTAACAACTTTTGAAAAGTATCGTGACTTGTAAAAGGTTTTCAAACGGAGGTTGTGAAGCGTAATTTTCATAAAAATTTATACTTTTGTGACACCTGTTACAATGTTTGACCTTTAACAAATACTATATATCTAGATCTTGAACTTACATGGCACAATCATCTTCTCATTCTTCTGATACTTCTTGTCTACCATAAAATACTTGACTCTCCTTGTTACTAAGATTCTCTTTCAATTGAAATAACCTCATGCCTTTCGGTGAAGAACAAGAAGAGTGCCCCAGTAGTCTCAAAATATAACCCCCTAGTGAAGAACAAATACAACCTCTCATAGAAGAAGAAGTAGAGTTTCCCGTTGAAGACAAACATGTGACATAAGAGGCCCTTGTCCATTCTTCCCTTGCGTACTACACAGATGTGAAATGTTTGACGATTCTGACGAATCGTTTGACATGTAGTTTATGTTGTTATTTCGGCTCTAATGTCAAAACTATAATTTTCAATCAGTGTTGGTCTTCAGCTTATTATGTACTTTAAATATTCACGCAATTGAATTCTGCTTTCGACATACAATTTGAAACACAACAGGACAAGAGTATTTCATTCAAACCGAAATACCAATACATGAAATAAGAAATGGAAACGGAAATACAAATACAAATACATGAACATGAAAACAGAAATACAAGTACAATAAATATTGTAATGATCTGCGAATCTATGCCAAATGTGTTCCACAAGATCCAACTTCAGTTGTTGATGTTGGTGATGATCGCGGATGTGGAAATGGTTTTCTTGGAACGTTGTGAAATCACAAAACCTATGGATGGCTCTACTAGTGTTGACCATGCAAGCATGCCTTCATCTGGTTGATCCCTAAATTCTCCTCTACTCTCATAATGCTCACGTTCATCCTCTACAATCATATTATGCAGAATAACACATGTTTGCATGATATCCGCCATAAATCGTCTATCCCAAACATGAGTTAGTCGAGTAATGATGTGTCAACGAGCTTGAAGAACTCCAAACGCTCTCTCAATATCCTTCCTTGCGGATTTTTGATGTTTGGCAAACAATTTGTTCTTCTTGAAAAATGGTCGGCGAATGGTTTTCACAAACCGACTCTATGAAGGATAAATTTCATCAATCAAGTAGTAAGGGTAGTTGTAACGCATACCGTTCACTACATACTCGACTTCAGGTTGTTTTCCTCACAACACTTCAATTAACAGTGTTGAGTCATTCAACACGTTGATGTCGTTGTTCGACCCAGCTGCTCCGAAGAAGCAATGACATAATCACATGTCTCGTGATGCAACTAATTCGAGTATGATTATTGGGACACCCTGATCTCCCTGTGTAAATTGCCCTTTCCATGCCGTGGGACAGTTCTTCCACTGCCAATGCACGCAGTCAAGGCTCTCAATCATGCCCGAAAACCCGCGTCTGTCACTCATATGTAACAAACGTTCGATGCCCTAAGCGTTCGATTGTCTAAACTACTATTGCTTATATAGTCCGATCACGACAACACAAAATTCTATGAGGCACTTCATGATAGTTGATGAACCCACTCTCATGATTTCATCTAATGAATCAGTGTAGCAACCATACTTTAACATCTGAAGTGCAACCGTGCATTTTTGATGTGTTAACTTGAGCTTACCAATTGCGTCGCGTTTTTGAACGAAATAGTCGTCGTGCTCCATCATGTCTGACATAATGCGAAGAAAAAGAGGCTTTGTCATCTGAAACCGGCAACAGGATATCTCATCCTCGATCGTAATTCGGTTCGTGGACAAAGTAATCTTCCATCAGTCGCTCATGGTCCTCCAACCGACCTCGTTGTATCATTCTCTTCTTCGGGTTTGAATGACTACCAGAGGATCCTTCTCTAGCAGCTACGCTTGCTATAAGATTGTCGTACTCTTTGGTCAGTTCCGCTGCCAAAGGGAGCTTATAATTGCCAAGTAAATCATGCAACTCGTCGTGACCCATGTGTACGAAATTTCGGATAAAATTGCTACTGAGAGAATTTGGAGATTGAAGATTAAAATGAAGTTAATAAAGTATGGTATTTATAAGAGGTTACAATTTATTTATTTATGTAATTTATTAATTAATTAAAAAAGAAATTACCGTTAATGACCATTGCAGCTGTCAGTTTTTTTACTTTCAACGCCACGTGACACGTGCTGATTGGAGGCGAAGAGACCGGACGCTAGTGCCGCATCCGTATTAGGCATCCAATATATGACACCGCGTTTGGTGGCCATCCGACGCTAGCATCAAACGCCGCCTTGATACCGAGAAGGAGCTAGCATCGGCTGTTGATGCCGAATCAGACACCACAATACGGCTGCCTAATACTAATGACGATGAAACTGAACTCCAGCACAAGACCTTGATCCATTAGCTTAAGCTTTCAAGTGGATCATTTTTAACATGTTAGATCCAAAACGATACATGCACGTATGATGTAGATCCATTTATTATTTAATAAACATCGAAATAAAAACAGGCCATCTCATCATATTACAACATTGTTTCAGAATCATTAACACAGTGTTGTACCAAAACCATTGATACATAGAAGGTATTTTAGTAGTTAAACCTCAAATTATAGTAAATCAAAACAAACACAAATTTCATATGGGTGAATTGATACAATCTAAATTACATGATAATGAATTAATAATTGTTCAAATACGTAATTTCCAGCAATATTTATCAATTGACCACTTAATCCATAGTAACATGTGACAAGTTGGTAAAATTACACATAAAATTTTCTTCAATCTTCACCACAAGATAAATAAATAAATAAAACATTTTATTGTACAAAATGTTCAAAAGGTGCATTACCGAACAAATTAAAATATATATATATTGTTTTGAAAAATATAGGTGTGTTTGCCGCCAAAATTAACTAACTCCAGCTCCATATAACCGCATAGGCCATACCTTCTATCTCTGTCATCGTCTTCAATCGCCAAGAACAAGCAAAACTCAGCACAAATCAATCACAAAGAATCAGAAGCCAAGAATGTTGGAGCTAAGGCTAGTTCAGGGAAGTGTGTTGAAGAAAGTGATAGAAGCGATCAAGGACCTGATCGATGACGCCAACTTCGTCTGCTCGGCCACGGGCTTGGAGCTTCAGGCCATGGACTCGACCCTTGTCGCCTTGGTCTCTCTTCTTCTCCGGTCAGACGGATTCGATCTCTACCGCTGCGATCGAAGCGTCACCATGGGCATGGACCTCGGCAACATGGTCAAGATTCTCAAGTGTGCCGGAAAAGACGACATTGTCACCGTCAAGGCCAATGACGGCGGCGACGCCGTCACTTTCATGTTTGAGAGCCCGAGTAAGTCTCCTCTGCCCTCTTTCTTTTTCAATAAAATCTGGGTAAGCCTCAGAAAATGGAATCTGTTATTGGGTATTTCTCTGTTTGGTTGCCGAGAAAATGTGGGGAAAGAAAATAGTGAAATGGGTATTTCTCTGTTTTGGTGTTTGATACTGATTTGGCTCTGGAAATGATGGAGGTTCTTGGTCTAGATTGCTAGGTTCTTGAATCATAGTTCATCATCACAGTAGAGGTTTTTGTTAAAGATTATTGGGTTTAATCTTTTAATTGTCTTCAGTTTTCTAATTTTTTCAGTGAAATTCGAAGCAGGAAACACTAATTAGTCATCAGTAAGCTTAAGCACTTATAATTTTTATGAATTCTTTGATAACTGGTTAATTTCTCAACAAATTATGTGCTTTAGATTGGTTGAGAACTTTCTAAGATTCTGTGTACATGTTCAAGTCAAGAACATCATTATTAGGCCTTATCTTATTGAAGAAGAGCTGGTTTTACCTCAATCACATAAGATTTCATTAGTTCATTCAAATCCAGTCGATTATTATAATTGTCGTTTTTGTTTGCAACAATGGAATGTATGTAGCTCAAGACAAGATCTCAGACTTCGACATGAAGCTGATGGACATAGACTACGAGCATCGTAATATCCCAGAAGCAGCATATCAAGCCATTGTTAAGATGCCTTCAACTGAGTTTGCAAGAATCTGCAACGATCTCTACAGCATTGGAGATACTGGTATTAATTTTGTTAACACTATGTTTAATACTCGCTTTCTTGCTGATTAAGAATTTTTATAACATAAGCTATGGGTTATTGCAGTTCTCATATCTGTGCCGAAGAAAGGTGAAGGACCTGAAGGTGTGTGGTTCTACACCAGAGGTGATATTGGAGCTGCCAATATATGCTGCAAGCACAGCACTAAAGTTGACAAGGTTTTGTTATTTTTTTTCCATGGATATGAATTTTTCTATTTTCTGAATTGGACTGTTATGCTTGAGACTGAGTGATGATCTTTGTTACGGAAATTTGCAGACTGAAGAAGCCATTGTTATCGAAGTATCTGAACCAGTGGCCATGGATTTTCCATTGAAGTACATGAACTTGTTTACCAAGGCAAGCTCGTTATCGCACCAAGTGAAGATCAGCTTCCATTCAGATCTGCCTATGGTGGTTGAGTACAAGGTTGCAGAGATGGGCTATATCAGGTTCTACTTGGCTCCCCAGGTAGAAGAAGATGAGAAGATTGATCCACAGACAGAGGAGTCTCTAGAAGAAGATGTGTAGTTTTGTTCTATCTTTACATCAAATGACATTGTTTCAGAAATCATTAATACATATGGTGTTTACATTGTTTCAGTATCATTAACACATGTGATGTTGTATCCAAATCCAAATCATTTCTCATCAGATCACCATATTTTTTCAGATTCAGAGTATAATTTCTGGAACAAGTACACTCAATGTGCACAATATATTACAGACTGAAGAAGCTTAATAACAGCAGATGGAGATGGTAAACTTATGAGTGTGTCGATTAATTAATCAAATTGTTTAAATATGGATAACAGACTCTGTAAAGACCAAATTCTACAACTTCTTTACCTGAAATAACAAAAATAAAATAAAAACATTGCTCTATAACTCCAAGCTAGGAAACTATAGAGATAAATTGTCACTTGTTAAAAATTTCTACTTTGGATAACCTACTGGTGTTGTTACAAATGGGCAAAAAAAAAAAAAAGAATATCTAGCGAGGGCAAAAACTGAGACCTCGATCGATATAGTAGCACATCGCCTAAATATTCCTTCAGCAACCGGTTGTGAGTGACTAAAGTACCAAAACCATTGGGATATTAATTTCACCAAATTCTTTTATCACACAATTGATTGACGTCTCTCATTTGCTTCGTTTCTTGGCTTCACTGTAGAGAATTACTCCAAAAACTGTGAGGGCATAACCTAGCATTCCAGTGACCGACACGGGGTTTCTAAAAATTAAAATTGAAACCACCACAGCCACAGCCCCTTTAGCATTTCCTAGTACCTGAAACAACCAATACGGTTCATTTATTTCAGAACTTAAAATGAATGTGAGAAAATGAATCTTTCTGAAACAATTGCAAGTGCAAGGAAAACAGATATGAGTGTTATGTGTGGGTGAGCTTTTACGTAAAATGAACAAAAGTGTACACACATTGATCTGTATTTGTCAGCCACAAGATAAAAACATGGGTCCACATGGGTGGGGGGACTGATCCAACTACAGTTGATATTCAAAATTGATCCATCACTCTCATACAATAGTTAAGTGGTAGATCTTAGGCATGAGGTGTGTTCCATGTCTTTCTGGTACTCAACAACTAAGTTAAATCAGGCCACTTTTGAATATTAAACTGCCCAAGGAACTGAAGCTGAACTTGAAAAATTTTGGGTTCTTGCAACTAGGACAAGTTTAACAATTGGCTCCTAGATTGTGAATCCCTTCACACTTACTATCTTGCTTCATTCTAAGTGGCACCAACACCTGTGGTGTACTCTGAATCAAATTGACCAGAATGATGGATTTGTATCTAAAATACAAAACCTATTCCTCAGGCAACAAAGAGATTATCATACATTCACTATGTGCTTGTTCAGTCAAACTATTCAACTGGAGAACGCACACATCCCTTCCTGAATGGCTAGAGCTTACAATTAATTAGCCATCCTGTCCATTATTATACCTAAAATACGGCCTCATCAAAGAAAGACAACCCATATCAGAACATTAAAGCTAACATATCACAGTGACACAGAGTTAAATCGTAACTCATGAACTTGGAATCCACAAAGATATCGAATGATGTACACAGCAGTCTGATACAAAATTTGAGCTTTTAAAAATGACCAAACTTAATATTCTGAAGGATGAATCAGAAAGCATTTCACATGCAGGAAATATAAGTCTCTCTAACAACTTACATCACTCCTAACATAAATTACCATCTCACTGAACTTCAACTAATTATATCTAACCCGAAAAAAAACATCTCTTGATAGAATTACCATGAACAGAATAGTAATTAGATTAAACTGATGTTCAAGGGTTTTCCGCATTTATTTGAGCCTTTTAAACATCTATTGATGAAGCAATCACTTGGTTTTCAATGCCAAGTCAAATTATTTGACTGATAGGCCAAAATGCAAAACAAATTGAATGAAAGCATATACGGAGAGGAATAGTGTACCTGAAGAGTCAGAGCACTTGTGTGTTTTGTGACCAAAAAGTTGGTCAAATTCACAAAATACGCAAGAGCTGAATTGAATAATAGATACCAGACTATCCTGATATCATCTCTTGCAAGAGCTAGAGTGATACCAACCACATTTTCCTCCATTATAAGTGTTGCTGGAAGAAGGAACACAACAGCTATCGGGGCCATATACAGGAGGAGATTCATAGAATTCAACTTTTCCCTAGAATAAAAAAAATTTGTGGGTTTTTTCGGTATTTGTTTCCAGAGAGGAAATAATACGGTGAACAAATAACCCATGACAAATGGTAAATACTCAAATGAACTGAATAGATAAATACTCACCCTTCGGACGAAAGCAAAATTCCTTGTAAGACCGATTTCAGAGCCCTTGCAGCTGTAGCCCCAATACACATTAAGAACCCGAACAAATGGAAACTTGGTTCACCCTATGGACACATAGAAAGCAATAACAATTCAAATTAACAGATTTATGCAATAGTATCCTAATTCCTCGTTAACATAAAAACTACAAGCATCACCCACTAAAATGTCCTAAATAAAATGTAAAGGAAAAGAAATCATGGTTTTTTTTTCATCCTAAAAGTGAGACTTCACTTTGATCAAGTCGATGGTCAAGCCTCAGCAGGACTTCTAAGCAACACAAGTTTAATTGTTCAAGGGTCGAAAAATATAGAAAATGTGCAGTTTGACATTGAAGACATTAACATAATTCCAAAAAAAAAAGTCAGATCAAGCACTTGAAGCCTTACATGACAGAGGAATAAATTTTGTTTCGAGCTTTATGCATGTGAAACTTAAAGATCTCCTTCAAAGAATGAAACAACAAACAGATAGGCAATTATATCAACTAAATGAAACTTCAAATCTAGTGCTTTAGCTTTACATGATTTCAAAAAAGAAAACCTCATCCTCTTTAATGAAAGTACTCGACCAGGCTGGCACGATGGTACATTTCACTTTCACCACTCCAACGAGCAAAGGTAAGATCTAAAAGTTTGTAGTTTTCCTCATTTACTCCATATGTCACCCACCAAACACTCCAAAATTAAAGTTCTTATTGAACATACATTTATCCACACTAGACCAATCAAATTAGACAACATGGATCAAATAAAGCCAGCTAAGAGAAATCAAACAAGACAATAAGCACCAATGTGAAGCAATTATAAGACGAAGTGATCAATTAGCACCAGAAAAATGAGTTCATACCCCACTGGCAATGATGACCCCTGTAACAACAGGAACAAGAGTGGCATAGGTAATCCAAGCCTCTCTCTTCAGGGTCATGAGGTAAGCAAAAACGGCGGTAAAGAAGGGCGTGGTGGCCCCAATAGCTTGGTTGAAGGAAACGGGCAAGAAGCGAAGCGAGATGTTCCCCAACACGACCGACACACAGAAAACGAGGCTGAGAGTAGCGATCTTAAGGAATTGGACCCTGGATCGAATGGTCTGCATGGGGACCATCTTCATCCAAGCAATAGCGATGTAGCTGAGCAGAGAGCAAGCGGTCATGTGACACATGGTGAGGAAAATCGGGTACTTGAAGCCATAGTTGCTGAGCAAGTACTTGTTGAGCAGCAAAACCCCAATGTTGGACGAGTACCAGGACGTCACGAGCCCGATCGTGAACATACGGCTTGAGGGCTTCATCGGAGGATGTGGGCTTCGACCCGAGGACTCGGATACAGGTTCTGAGAGCTAGGTTTTACTGGGTACAGTGAAGGGAAGAAGACGAAGCAGATGGATCTGGTAGGGTTTGGGTAAGGTCCAGGGATGAGAATAGGAGAATGGTCCAAGTCTTCCATGGATATGAGGAAGTCTCTATTATCAAAATTATCTCGATTTTGCAGCCGCAGAGCTGAAAAGCTAGGGTTAGAAGGTTGCTCTCTCGTCACGCGGACCCAAGGGTAATTCTATCATTTGACCAAACTTAAAAATAAGTTAGAGGGTAATTACAGTTACTTTCAGTTAATAATCACGAGTTAACCAACTTAAAAATAATGACGATTTTTGGGTATAAATATTACACTTCCTGATCTTCATTGCGGAGCTGAGCAGGAGAAAGAAAAAAAAAGTCCAAATCTCCATCTGAAGTGTTTTTGTTGGATAACTTGGATTTGTATAAGCATCTTAACTTTTTATATGTTGATCATCTTTCATATCTATCCGTATCTAGTGTGATTATTGAAACATTAACTAGTAAGTGATAATGAGTTTTGTTATTTTTTTGCTTGATTGGAAGAAAACTTTGCTTGTGAGTGTTCTTCTTCTTTTAAAAGTGTTGTGTTGCTGTAATAAATCTGTCGAATCAGTAATGATTTTTGCATCTATTCACTAATTGTTTTGATTGATTAAAGGGAAACTTTGTCATTTTGCAGATGGGCCTTCAGCTGCTCTCCATCATAAACATCTCAAATGTTATGTGTTTAAATGTGCATTTTATTACGTTAATTGGAAGTTTAGAATACTTTCTATCTTAAATATGTGGTTTTTGGATGCAAAAGAGTTTTGTGATTTGATCAAATCATCTCTCTTTATTTATAGGAGCATTTATCCCATATGAATGTCTAAGATGAATTATATTAAGTCAAATGAATGCATGAGATTTAATCATGATATTTAAATATTACATTGGTTAAGGAGTTTCTACAATAGAAACATCAAGAAGGATTTACTTTTATGTATTGCAACAAAAGATAACTGTTATCTTTTGCCAAAAAAAAAAACTCACTAAATTGTCCTCATTTAATAATATAAAGAGAATTAATTAAGTAATTTATTTATAATTACAAATATCTATCTTATTTTTAAATTATTAAGATTTTAGATTGAATAATTAAGACACATTCTTAATTTATATTATAAGAGACATTTGTTATGAATATTTGGAGCAAGGGCAACTTGTCATCGATATCAAGTTATGACATATCGATAACGATAGAAGTAACAGAAAAGAGATCGAAGATACGCTGGTGAAACTTTTATAAGAGGTAAATGAACCGTCGACATTTTTATTTGGGTACAAAAAGATTTGTTTGGTTTAATTGAAGCGATTGACATGGTGTGACATGATTAGTCTGAGAAGAGTTTCACCAATACAAAAATTCGTCGCCAACTAAGAAATCGAAAACACTTTTCACCTAAAAACTCTTTTTTTTTAAGCGGTATTAGGGCAAGTCCACCGGTAGCACTAGTGCCGACTTGCAATGTCAGTTATTGTGGGTCTAGGTAAGGGTCGAAGCTATGGCCCGATAAAAATGAAGTCC
>JAYMSW010001558.1:0-16088 GCA_036897725.1 Erodium texanum | reverse complement strand
CGGGAAAGATATTAAAGGGACGAAAACTTCACATCCGTATCAAGATGCAATTTTAAAACTCAGCACAAAACTAGATTAAAAAACATGGATCAAATTGAAATGAAAAAATAATAATACAAAACTTGTCTCATTATCAGGTAAATATTTATAAAATAATTGTTTATGGAAGGAAATCATGATTGGGCCGTATTGGGTAGCTCACCTTCACTGACCTAATCATTACCCAATTACTACTATTTCACAACAATTCTTCTTCGCATTTGAATTCCAGTTTTGCTAATCTCACCGGCGGCACAACGCTCCTTCTGTGCAACACCCACCCTCATATCGCGCCACGTGTCGCTCCTCCGTCTCCACTTTTACACTACAAAGCCTTCTTCGCCGTCGTATTTGTCGGCGATCCGCTTTGGACTCTCTCTGTGTCTGCTCTTCATTTTCAATTTTATATTAACAAAAAAAAATCTATATTTTTTTAATATTAATCATCGCCAGATCTGACTGTCTCTTGCTCATCTCCGTCCGATCCCTTGTTTTGTTCTCACTCTTCGCTGTAATTCCTCACGCGATTTTGCTTCGTCCCAGAATCGGTATAGTTCACTTCCTGTTTGTTAAAAGTTGAAGGTTTAGGGTTCATTTTGGGGTTTTGGTGAGGTGTTTGCTGCTGCATTTGAGTCGTGTTTGGTTGATTCGTTGATCAGAGGTTTACCGCCGGCGTCGTCTCCAATTCTCTGCTTAATTCGCCATGTCGGGTCCGCTCGATCGCTTTGCCAGGCCTTGTGAGTGCTCTTCTCTTTCTATATTTGGCACTTTTGTGTTGTCCCTTTTCATTTCGGACTCGGTTCAATTTTTGCTTATTCTAGGGTTTGGGTTATGGGGTTGGTGATTTGGTCCGGGGAAAGATTTGGGTTGAATTGGAGAATTGAGCTTTAAAAATCACATCTTTCATGGTCTTTTTTGGTTTTGGTAGTGGGATATTTGACCTAATTATCAACAATTGAGTGAACTATAGTTGACATAGCTGGACCCAGAAAGCAGCAGAAGGAAAGATGAACAATTGATAGAACCATTTCTGTGATTGGGCAAATACCATCATAATTTGTTAAATTTAACAGGTGTATAGGGTGTTATGTTTGATATTTTGTATAATCTATGTTTTGATGGATCTTCAATGTTTTGACACCGTATTGTATATAATTGTTGTTTCTATGGTTGCTAATTTATGCATTTTAAATTTCTGCTATGTCATAGGCTTTGAAGGGTCTTCTGGTAGTGATGAGAGAAGAGAGAGGAGATCTGATTTCGAGAATTCTGAGGATGAAAGGAGAACAAGAATTGGGTCTTTGAAAAAGAAAGCTATAAATGCATCTACCAAGTTTAAACACTCCCTAAAGAAGAAGAGCAGTAGAAGGAAAACTGATGGCCGAGTCAGCTCAGTTTCCATTGAGGATGTTAGGGATGTTGAGGAGTTAAAGGCTGTTGATGCATTTCGCCAGTCATTGGTGTTGGATGAACTGCTACCAGAAAGACACGATGATTATCATATGATGTTGAGGTGCTTCTTTTACTCGTTAATCTCTTCTTTTTCTGTATAGTTTCGTTTTGGGCATCTTCTATTGCTTATCTTCTTTGTACCAAGTAGAGATAATCAGAACTATTGCTCATACCCATAAGTTATCAGCCCTTGCCTAGATCAATTGAGGTTTGCTCCCCTTTTCAGTTAAGAAATGCTTAGCTCGCTGCTCGCCCCTTCTTGGATGTAGTGGTCTTTGGTAATGTTAATTTATGTTCACTTGAGTTCCCCAAGTGTACAATTCCATTGTTTTTAACACAAAAGCTCATCATTCAGGTTTTTGAAAGCAAGAAAGTTCGATATTGAAAAAGCAAAACATATGTGGGCTGATATGCTTCAGTGGAGGAAGGAATTTGGAGCTGACACTATCATGGAGGTACAGTTGACAATCATGCTCGATATTCTTGGCCCTGGCGACTACTATCTTCATATTAAGTCCTCACCGTTTTGATGTTTTGATCAGGACTTTGAGTTTAAAGAGTTGAACGAAGTGGCAAAGTATTATCCTCATGGGCATCATGGCGTGGATAAGGAGGGGAGGCCTGTTTACATTGAAAGACTAGGAAAAGTTGATCCCAACAGGCTTATGCAAGTTACGACTATGGATCGATATGTAAAATATCATGTCCAGGAATTTGAGAAAAGCTTTGCATTAAAGTTTCCTGCGTGCACCATCGCTGAAAAGAGGCACATAGATTCAAGCACAACGATTTTAGATGTTCAAGGCGTTGTATGTTACCTCCTAGCCCCTTTTGCTTCAATTTATTTTCTATGTCGTGCATTTAGTAAATCGTGTTATTTATTTTTTATTTAAATTTTCTCAGGGGTTTAAGAATTTTACTAAATCTGCACGTGAACTCATTATGCGACTGCAGAAGGTTGATGGTGACAACTATCCTGAGGTGTGTAATTCCTGCTCATATAACCCTTTCTTTTTACAAAGTTTGGTTTCACCCATAGATTGATTGAGTGCTGAATGTATTGATAATCTCAAAAAATGATGCAGACACTCTGCCAAATGTTTATCATCAATGCTGGCCCAGGATTTAGGCTGCTATGGAACACTGTGAAGACTTTCTTAGATCCTAAGACAACTTCAAAGATTCACGTATGTAACATGCCATTATTTATTTACTTATCACAGGAAACTTAACTAGTGATATCTTTTGATGTTATATATATGTTTTCATCTTGTCTGTAATTATGTAGGTTCTTGGAAACAAGTACCAGAACAAACTGCTTGAAATAATTGATGCAAGGTAACTTCTCCAAGATTTTACTTCAATGCTTAGTCTATACTGTCATAATTTAAACTCTTCTCTTCTGTCCCTTAAGCCTTTTCTTCATCTTTATTTTTGATATGTTTTCCCACCTTCATAAAACTTATAGGGGGAATTGCTTTTAAACTACCCATTTGAATCGTCCACTTACTGAAAACTAACTTTTGACAAAATGTGAACTTTAAAATACCTTTTTTTTTAATTGCCCAACTACAGGAATTAAAATGACTATAGCAGAGAACGTAGAGTGTCTTTCTTGACTCAAATGAATCGTGAAAATAAACAAGAAGTTTGGGTCAGAACTATTTTCAAACAAAAGGGTAGTTTAATATTCACATTTTGCATAAAGGTAGTTTTCTGTAAGTGGACGATTCAAATGGGTAGTTTTAAGCAATTACCCTCAACTAATGTAATGCTTTTTTTTTTTCTCCATGCAGTGAATTACCAGAATTCTTGGGTGGGAGCTGTACTTGTGCAGATCAGGGAGGCTGCCTTCGTTCTGATAAAGGACCTTGGAAAAATCCAGAAATATTGAAGGTAATTATGACAAAGATCATGCATATTGGGATGTACATTTTTCTTCCCTTTTGTCGCTGTAATCAAGTTGTTTAGCTTTTCAGAGTTCTTTGTTTCTAATTAGAGATTGTTTTATCTACATTTGGCTGTAGATGGTCCTCAATGGAGAAGCCCGTCGTGCTAGGCAAGTTGTGAAAGTTCTAAATAGTGAAGGGAAGGTTATTGCTTATGTGAAACCACAGTACCCTTGGGTAAGGCCTTTCAGTTATGCAATTCCTTTGTTTTAGATGTGAAGGCTTTTCATTTAATTTTGCTAAGCAAGGGTTATTGTATATTCTATTCCTGTTTTGAAGAAAGTAACAGGAAATGACACGTCCACAGCTGAGTCAGGGTCTGAAGCTGAAGACATTGCTTCTCCTAAAGCAATGAAGAGTTATTCACATCTTCGCTTGACTCCTGTTCGTGAAGAGGTATAGCTCTATCTTCCATTTTTCTGAGCCTTTTACAGATTAAAGTAATCAAAATTTGTAAGATAAACAGAAAAAATGTATTTGGTATTTATATTCGATAAATCAATGAAGTGCTATCTCACTGTTTAAGGTTTTTCTTATTAAATGTGATTCACGTGCAGTCCAAAGTGGTTGGAAAAGCAAGTTATGCTGCTAGCTTCTCAGGGTATGATGAATATGTACCCATGGTTGACAAGGCCGTTGATGCCTGTTGGAAAAAGCAACCAACCCTCCCTAGGTCTTCTAATTCCAAAGGTTAGCAAAGTTTTTTTTTTTTTTGAGAAAGGGTTAGCAAAGTTTAGTGTCAAGTGTTAGTTAATTGTATAAAACTAACTTTATGAGTTGTTCATGAACACATGACATTGTAAATTTCCACAAATACATGAATCCATAGTAAAGTTTTCACATACACGTGACTACCCTTATGAATTTCCATGTGTCACCATCATACAAAATAGATGAAAACCATCAAATTTTTCGATTGTTTCCATCATGTGAGTTTAAAATTTGAAAATATCCCCAAACTACTCATTCACATCATTTAATCTTCCGATTGCAATATGATTCCGTGGAAGATTTCGACATAGAGTCATATTGATATCGGAAGAGTAAAACGTTGGAATGAGTAGTTTTGGGATATTTTAAAATGTGATGGAAAAAAAAAGTTTGACGGTTTCCATCTATTTTGTACTATGGTGACATGTGAAAATTGATTAAGGTAGCCATGCATATGTGAAAACTTTACTATGAGTTCATGTGTTTGTGATCCATTCATAAAGGTAGTTATGTGCCATGTTTTTTTATTTGATGTGATATTCTAAAGATAATGGTGGCATTTTTTAAAGCAGGGACAACTCTTCCACCTGGTACGCAAAAGGCTCCAGAAGGACTCCATGCTCGTGTATTGGTGGCGCTGATGGCCTTTTTCATGACCCTCTTTACTCTATTCCGTTCCGTGGCATACCGTATTACTGGAAAGCTTCCCAGCCCATCGTCCGATCAAGATTATCCGGAAGTCATTCTCAATGCAACTCAGGAGGAAGAGTGCCACCCCCCTTCACCAACTGCGGCTGCTCCAGATGTGGATCTCTTGTCTGCTGTAATGAAAAGGCTAGGTGACCTTGAGGAGAAGGTTGACACACTCCAATCAAAACCATCTGAGATGCCTTATGAGAAAGAGGAACTGCTAAATGCTGCTGTTTGTCGTGTGGATGCCCTTGAAGCAGAGCTGATTGCTACTAAGAAGGTGTGAAACTCTTAACTCAAGTATACGTACTTCAGTAACTGGAAATTTTAGTAATAATAATATGGGTTAATTACACCTGGCTGCACCTAAGTTTACACGTTTGCTACAGTATGTTTCGAAACATTTCACATAGCTCCTTTTTGCCAAAAATGCCCTTGATCCTAATCCAAAAAAGATTTCGTAATTACCCAAAACATTTTGATTATATGTGAAAATGGTTGTATAGATGTGAGAGACTCCTGAAATGACAGAACTATTAAAAAGACGAATTGATGGCGTTTCTTGAGATTAGGGTCAAGGGCATTTTCATAATTTTTTGGTGAAAGGGAGCTCTGAATTTTTTCTGAACTTAGGGTAGATGGAAAACAAATTTAGAGCTCAAGTGTAGCTGGATGAAAAACGTGCAAACATAGGTGTAGCTAAGTGTAATCAATTCTAATAATATTGCAGCATGGCTTTAACTGTATTTTCATGGGGATTTCAGGTTTTTTAAATAAATAAAAACTGTGATAGTTGTTTAACCAATATTTACCAAGAGCATTACTTGATCATTGTTCTTTATTTCCTCACCAGGCATTGCATGAAGCTCTAATGAGGCAAGAGGAGCTGCTCGCCTACATTGACGGTCAACAAGAAGCCAAACTTCGGAAGAAGAAGTTTTGCTGGTAAGATGATTCGTCGAAGAGAGAGAGAGAGAGAGAGAGACGATCCACACAGAAAGCGAATTTGCAGCTCTTTCTCAAGTATGCCTATTTTTCTTCCAATGCGGTGTTCATCTCATATATGTCCCTATGTCCATTTTGCAGAGATCGTATGGTAAACTCAAAACACTATATATAATCTACTATTTGTTCAGAAAAAACATGCCTTGTGAATGACCTCAGTTTTATTTATTTGAACTGGCATTTCCATATCTGAACCCGATTGAATACACGAAATCCCCGTTCCCCGAATTATATTAAATATATATATATATATTGGGTAGGAGATGGGCAATTCGGAGAATATTTTTTGAATTTTATTTCGAGGAGGGGTAAGCAAAACCCAGAGTGTGAAGCTGAGCTGGACAAAACCATCACCAACATTGTGGTACACTAACACTTACTAGGTTTCTAGTCTCATGAAGCACACATAGCTCTTCTGAAGCATTGTCTCAGAGACTTGCCGAGGCTTCTCTTCTTCTTCCTCTCGTCCAGGTACGCCACTATCTCGTGCTGTCGTGCGAACGCGCTCTGAAGCACCTGCCCAGAATGAGAAACAATCAGCTATACATCAACATACAGTTGGTTACTATGTAGTCGCGGGTTCTGGTGTACCTTCTTGGTAGTGGAGATCTCCTGCTCGAGGTTGGAGACGCGGGATAGGGCCACGTGGAGCTTGTCCTCGTCTTCTGAGTCGGGTTTGACCTCGAGACCGTTGACTTTTGCTTCCATCTCGTCCATCAGCATCTTGATTGACACGTATTGTTTGCTGGAGATGGATGATTGTTTTTTCGAGTTTCTGTGCTCGTAGCAGGCAAGCTTGTTCTTTGTCACGTTCAGGATTCGAACCAGGAGGAAAAGCACTGAAGCTACTATGGCTATTAACCCTCCGATGATTCCTACGATCGGGTGGCTAGCTTGCCTCGTCGGACAATCTGTTCACAACTATAAAACATCAATCCTCGTACCGGGAATCATCAACATGCAAGTGTCACATCATTGTGACCAGGTCTATTCAATCGATCATAAATCATGTATGTTCTATGTTTATATACCCTGATCTGATCAATCATATAAGTTTTACATTATTGTGATCATATCGATTTATTCGATCGTAAATCATGCATATTTCATATCACTAAAAGTTTAAATCAAGAATCATCAACTCGATTGATGAGAGACAAGATCTACCCGGCCTCTCGTCCATAACGAAACCTTGGTAAAGTCTCCTTTGATTTGGAGAGAGCTTTGCAGCTCTCACCTCACACAAAAGGTTCCGGCGAAACAATCCCCTCTGCACAAAACGGCCGAAGTCAGAGATCGAAACACACGTTAATCATAGGATCATACATTGGAAGAAGACAAAACAAAACGAGAACTGAAGATCATTGGGATGTTTTACCGAATTGACAAGAATTGTTTGCAGAGATTAAGGAACAACAATGGCGGGTATATATGGGCCGCCCAAATGTCTTCAACGAGTGGTCTCTCGAAGACAAGCTATTTTTTTCTCTGTTGCGGCCTTCATAGCCGTTTTAGAATCGGCGAAATGCAAGCACCTCCGTTCCATGTCCTGCCATATTTAGAACTTATGCTGGCTTTGGGTTGGGCCCACATTCATGCTATTTTGGGGGCAAGAGCCCAATGGGCCTTATTGTATCGAGGGCCATTGGGCTTTTATGGGTTCTAACAAATGGGTCTAAGCCCAATGGATTGGGTCCACATTCATGCTACTTTTGGGTGAAGATCCCTATGGGCCTATTCTGATGAGGCTCGTTGGGCTTTTTGATGGGCTGGGGAAAAAGGGCCTAGAGCCCCAAAGCTCTAGTACCTAAGCTTCCATGTCCCGCCATATTTATTAATGCTGACTTTGGGTTGGGCCCATATTTGTGCTACTAATTAGGCCAATAGCCCAATAGGCCTTGTTCTAATGAGGCCCATTTGAGCTTTCTGATGGGCTTAAGGCTCCAAAGCTCTAGCACCCAAGCTTCCATGTCCCGCCATATTTAGCACCAATGCTGGCTTTGGGTTGGGCTCACATTCATGTTATTATTAGGTGAAGAGCCCAATGGACCTTGTTCTAAGGAGGCCCGTTGGGCTTTTTTGATGGTTTGGGATGAATGGGCCTAAAGCCCATAAGCTATAGTACCTAAGCTTCTATGTGTAGGACTTGCAAGTAGTAGGTCACCTAAGCTTCTACAGAGGAAGGTTAGGTTTGCAAGGTAAAATCTCATTCTCACATTGTAAATAAGAGATGTGCTTTGTTTGTTAGGAATGGCTACTCACCTCATTCTTCTTATGGCAAAACTTGAATCTCCCTTCTCTCCATGCTTTTCTCGATTCGATAACGACATTTCAGACATTGCATCGTCGTGAATTAGGTTTTTTGTCGATTTACAATTTCTATTATAATGAAAAGTATCGAGATTCCTTGTCGTCTAATATAAAATTGAATGAATGTTTTTTAAACAAAATAATCGGTTATTGTAGAATCATCTGTTTTAGCTAATCAATTTAAATGTATCATGGGTAAACAATATTGTTCAGTATTAAAGTATATGATTGTAAAATTGAGATGTCTGAAATTATTATTGTTATGCAATAATCAAATTCACATTTTCTTAATATATAATGATAAAACTTGTATCTGCTATTTTGAAATGATATATGTTATAAAAATATGTCACCATCAAATTATGTATTGATATGTAATGCGTGGTCCAATCAAATTCACATGCTAAATGAATGCTCCCATGAATACAATGTGACCTAGAATACTTGAAAATCAAATTTGACGTGATATCATGAGATCTGATTTGTCAATTTCAATATAGTTGAGTCAAATAATTTCATGTTCTTTTTATTTAAGTGATAAAATATTGAGTTTATTCCAATAAATTATAATGGCATTTTGGTAAATATGAAGAAGGAAGAGCCCATTACAAATACAATGGAGAGGGTCTTGGCGGCACTCCGCGATAACCGGTGCTTTTGGATTTTACTGGTTATTTTCTCTCTCCTCAAATCTCTCTCCTTTTTCCTCTCTCTGCAACAAGCAAAGCCCAAAACCCCCCAAAAGCAAACCCCACTCGGCTCTCTCTGTTCTCGCACACTCATTACACTGTCACTCCACTCGTCTTCCCCATTTCCACAAACCCTAATCTTCCCGGAGCTTCACGATTTCGCGTCTCTCTCCTCGATCGGTCAGTGCGTTTCTTTCCCCTTTTCCATTTCTGGGTCTTCTTGTTTTCGCAATCTCGTGTCTGGGTCGTCGATTTCTTGGGTTGTTCGGTTGAGTTCTTCTTGTTTGTGAAGTGGCCGGTGGCGGATTCGTCAATGCATGTCGTTTTGGGGGCTGAGAATGTACTGTAGCTGTGTATATCGTATCTCGTTTTTGGGTTTATGTTAATCGGTTTGTTTCTTGAGGGGAATGTGCTGTAGTGTAGTGTATTTCGTTTCTGGGTTCATGTTCATCGATTTGTTTGTTGAATTGTGGGTTTTGGTGTTTTTTTTGGGAGGAGATGTGATTTTGGGTTTGAATGTTTGGTGGAAAATGTGGCGATCGAGGAGATTACTGTCATTTTTGGTCTTGTTTCCTGCTTGCATTGGAATTGTCGATTCTTGTTATCCTCATCTGATGTTGATTTGAGGACTGACGGGTTGTCGCATTTGATGCCTTTTCTGTTGTTTTTTTCTCTAATTTGTTGGATACAGATACCAATTTAGGTAATTGGTAGTGTTAATAATTGTTTTAGTGCTTAAAACATGTTTGGTTCTGAACATTGTTAAATCTAATGTTGTTTAATATTATTCTCATCTCGTGAATGCTGCTGTGATATTTGTCTTATGTTGGATTTCTGTTGCTGGGGAAACCATAATGCTAAAAGGATTTTGGCAAAACTTTCTGAATCAGTTGGTTATTCATCATCTGCATTGACTTTATAAACTTGCTCAGTTCCTTGTGAATCAATGGCTAAACAGATGATCAAGAATTCAAGATTGTTTTCTCTGCATGTCCATATTGATTAAGTATGGGGAGTGCTTGACTATCTAGTTTTAAAAATTACTTAAGATCTAATAATTAAACGTTTTCCTGCTGTTTTTCGTACTCAATGTGTCATTTCCTTCATGCTTGATTCACAGTGAAGGGCTATTGCTTTAAATTTTTTGAGATTACCAATTTCAGGTTCTGCCACACATCCACAATAGTTGGCTGTGCGGTTTTCGTTCTGAGCTATCTGCATCACGATTCTGTCGAGCTCTGATTTCATCAATGGCTGGGGACTTGTCAGTGAACCTTTCGAATGGCAATGGAAATGGCCATAAACAGCCTGATCCACAGAGGACTTACCAGGTTGTTGTTGCTGCAACTAGGGAAATGGGTATTGGCAAGGATGGGAAATTACCCTGGAGATTGCCCTCTGATCTCAAATTCTTCAAGGACATAACCGTGACCGCCACAGATCCTGGGAAAAAGAATGCAGTCATAATGGGTAGAAAAACATGGGAGAGCATCCCCCTTCAGCATCGCCCTCTACCTGGTCGCCTCAATGTTGTTTTGACTCGTTCTGGGAGTTTTGACATTGCAACTGCTGAGAATGTTGTGATATGTGGAAGCATGACTTCGGCTTTGGAGTTATTGGCTGCTTCTCCTTACTGTCTGTCAATTGATAAAGTGTTTGTAATTGGAGGCGGTCAGATATTAAGGTGTGTACTGTGTACTTCAGTTCGTTACTCTTTCAAACCACTCTTTGTTCTCATTCTATCTCTTTCTTGACTATCTTGTTGTGCAGGGAAGCTCTCAATGCTCCTGGATGTGATGCTATCCACTTGACAGAGATTGAGGCAAACATTGAGTGTGACACTTTCATACCTCCTATCGACATGTCTGTGTTTCAGCCATGGTACTCATCTTTTCCTAAGGTGGAGAACGATATTCGATTCTCCTTCATGACTTATGTTCGTGTGAGGAGCTCTGTGGTTGAGTCTCTGAGTCAGAGCAATGATCTGGTTCCTGATAATGGTTCGGCTTCTGATAAGTTCGAGGTGAAGAAGTTCTCTTTCTTGCCCCAGATGGTATTTGACAGACACGAGGAGTACTTGTATCTCAGACTGGTTCAAGATATTATATCGAATGGCTTTCAGAAGGATGACAGAACTGGCACTGGTACTTCATCGATGTTTGGTTGCCAGGTAAAGTAAAAAGTCGGCTATTTTACAGCACTTGCAGTGATCCCATGCTTAAAACTTCAAAGCTGAATCTATACCGATTCTTCTTCTTTTCTTTTCTTGACAGATGCGTTTCAACCTGCGCAAAACTTTTCCTCTTCTTACAACCAAGGTATGCATGTAGTTTTCAATTTTTTTTATGCACAATCAAATTGATTATGACTTTTAAAAAGGTGGTGGAGTTAAGTGCACGGGTCTCCCACCATTGATTATGACGTTACATTAGGTTGATGTAAGTTAATTTCGTTTGGTTCGCAGAAAGTGTTTTGGCGAGGTGTTGTTGAAGAACTCCTCTGGTTCATAAGTGGTTCAACAAGTGCCAAGGTGATACTTTTTCAATCAAATATTTTGACTATATTTCTACTTTCTTGTTTACCATGCATTCTATAACTAGACTAGAGCAGTGCATGCTAGTTTTGTTACCCTGTTGATGAGCTTATTCATTTAGTTCAATATGTTATCAAAGGTTTTGCATCTAAAACCTCTGGTTGATTAAGCCCTACAATCTAGTGCGGATTTCCCCTCCTAAGAATCACGCAAAAGCTCTTTGGTTCAAGAAACAATTGCCATTTTGAAGGCTATTGTGTAGTTCTATTTGCGTCCTTAAACTTCCCTTACAGATGTCTGCTCCTAATTTATGCGAAGGAAGATAGAAACCATGAACAGAATCTGGATTCTGCAATCCTTTTGTACTTCGATAATTGATGCTTGTTGTTGTTATGTTGTATTCTGGAATTATACTACATTCAATCTTTGCACATCACTAAGTTTTGCTGTATTATACGAAATGTGAATTCTAGTCTCCCAAGTCCCAGCACCGAATTAGGACTATTTGTTGGAGGCTAAATATTGATTTTTAGTGTGTCTTAACTATCTCTAATCTGTTCTGGTGATTGCGTTCTGGTATTTTTGTCATCTGCACGATTTACATATCATATTAGGCTGAAAGAGTATTTTTCTGAGAAACTTTTCATTGTCAATAGGTCCTTCAGGAAAAGGGCATTCACATATGGGATGGTAATGCATCCAGAGACTATCTTGACAGGCAAGTTATTGATTGTCAACATCTTTTCTTTGTCATGTATTGTTACTTTTAAATGTACTAATTTTTTTATATGCTATTCCAGCATTGGTTTGAAAGAGAGGGAGGAAGGTGACTTGGGGCCTGTATATGGGTTCCAATGGAGACACTTTGGGGCAAAGTATGTGGATTCTACAATTTAAGTTGGCTGGTTTTAGATTATTGGAAGCAATCAAGTACTGATTTTTGGCATGTCTTGAATTTTACAGGTATACTGATATGCACGCTGATTACACTGGCCAGGGTTTTGATCAGTTGCTAGATGTTATTGACAAGATAAAAAATAATCCAAATGACCGCCGGATCATACTTTCAGCTTGGAACCCTTATGATCTGAAATTGATGGCACTTCCGCCATGCCACATGTTTGCACAGGTTAGTCTTTTGATTGATTAGATCAAGTATATCATAGCTATTGGGCTCAAGACCTTTCTTATGTAGAAGTAAGGGAGCACAAATGATGTTTTGATTCTTAAAGAACTTTTTAAGATTGATGAATCAATTATGGACTGAAGACCCAACAAGGATGGAAAGAGAGGTAGATAAGGGAGGCCCGATAAGGGCTGAATAGAGAGAGACCCAAGATAAGTTGGGAGGCCCAATAAGGCCCAGTCAAGTGTAAGTTAATGCCCATCTTTCTGATACATATTTTGTTTTCGTTTCTTGAAGTTCTATGTTGCCAATGGGGAGTTATCGTGTCAAATGTACCAGCGTTCTGCAGACATGGGCTTGGGCGTGCCATTTAACATTGCATCTTATGCCCTTTTGACATGCATTATAGCTCATGTTTGTGGTATGTAGCCTTCACAGAATCGATAAGTCAGCTTTGTTCGTATCGAGATTTGAAAGAGCAAATAAATATTTAGATACCATCTTTCATTGGCTTCTGCAGATCTTGTGCCTGGGGATTTCATCCATGTACTTGGAGATGCTCATGTATATCGCACCCATCTCAGGCCTTTGCAAGCACAGCTTGAGAAGCTGCCCAAGCCCTTTCCAGTAAGTGTATACTAATAATCAAACAGAAACATTGTTAAGCTGATAATTAGTTTGTTTCGTATCTTGTAAGTGATGCAAACCGGAAAAAAAAGAAAGAAAAGAAAGAAAAGGGTGTAGCTTCCTTTAATTTGTTCCACCATCTCAATGCAGATTTTGAAGATCAACCCGGAAAAGAAGAACATAGATACTTTTTTGGCAGCAGACTTCAAGCTCATTGGTTATGATCCTCACCAGAAAATAGAAATGAAAATGGCAGTGTAGAGAGCCTGCCCACATTTAATGCAGAAACTCCAGTCCTCCTTTTAGATTCGAGGCAAGTATATGATTTTGCAGTTTTGCTTCTAAATTAAAGCTTTATCGTAATTTTTAGGTGGTAACCATAGTTTCATACGAATTGATAGTATGAATTGTGCTCAAGAGCTATATGCTCGTTTAATATTGATGAATCCACTGTGATAAATTTCTGTGATGTAGTTTCTTCATATCACCGGTTATTTGTTTTCACTCTCATTTCCAGCCACACAAACATGCAACCATCGTGATAATATGTTGGGTTACTTGTACAAAACTACCTTTATGAATTGTCCAAACAGGCATTGTAAAGTTTCTACATACACATGGCTACAACCATCAAAATTACAAAACTACATAATTCCCGTCCTTTAGAATTCCGATTTCAATATGATTCCATGGAGGATTTCAAGAACGGAATCAAATTGAAATCGGAAGAGTAAAGCATGGGAATGAGTAGTTTTGATATATTTTAAAATTTGCACACGTGATTGGAAAAAAAAAACGCAAACCTTGATGGTTATCGTCTATTTTATAAGGATAGTCATGTGTCTTTGTCTGAAAACTTTAAAATGAGTTAACATGTTTGTGGGCAATTTATAGAGAAGTAGTTATGTGCAGTTAACCCTAATAATATGTTCTATACTGAGATTCTATCTGAAGCTTTTCTTTGATGTGTGGTCTTCCAGGCACAACTACTGGAGTTTCTATGATGAAGGAGCTCTGTTTTTGCATGGTGTTTTTTTAAGACACATCAACTGGAGTTTTATGTTTAAGAGTCGATACAGAAATAAATCGAAAAAAATATGTACTAAGCTTAGTGGTGAAGATTTGCTGTACCTATATATATTGTAACAGCTTGGAATCCTTTAGTTCCATATACAATTTGATGGTTCTAAGGTGATTTAGGATTAGCTTTTGTTGTCTGAATCTGTGATTTGAAGCTTTGCAGTCACTTTTTTTTTTGTTTAATTGCTGCAAATGTTGACTCATTTTATGTTAAATGCAACACTTTTCGAAAAGATAATATTACATTACTGCAAAAAGAAGAAGAAGATAAAAATACAACAAAAAGAGGACAAATCAAACATAACAATATTTTAACCCTTTCTTAACATTAAAACTACTCTCCTCGTAAATACATACGTCCTTTTTAATTGAGAGAAGACGTTTACATTCTTTACTCAGAGTGTTGTACGAAATCAACCTAGAGGCCCCGTCATCATCATCCACCTCGAGCCATGGTGTAGGGAGATAGGGATAATGCATGATAAGAACTTCACCGTTCTTTCATAATCGGAACTCGTTTGGAATAATACGTGGAAATATTCAAGAAATTTTTAGGTCAATGTTGAACATTTTAGTTCAGGATTTAGGTACTCCACACTCATTCGTCACCCAGATTGCACAGTTGTGTACAAAAAATGGAACACATTAGTGCAAGACTTTATTACTCCATATTCTTCCATCGACCAGACTGAACAACTCTTGGACACAACAATTCTATCATCGGGACTCGATCCGCACTATCACATGAATCAACCCACCAAATGCCACATCAATTTGGTATAATTTTGTGATAACAATGAATAGGGTTAAACAAAATTGAATAACAAGATACCAAATTAGAGTAACATATGGGAAATATAACATTTCCCATCTTGCTAAAAAAATACAAAGAAGGAGAATATTTTAAACAAAATGAAGAATTTATAACATAAAAAGGTAACTCAAGTGTAAAATTCAAAAACAAAGGTTCAACAAGTTGATAATTAAGGTTCTCAAAATGAACATGAAGTTACCGCTTTTCTCACATTAAAACTAAACTTTTTTCGAAAAGACACACGCTCTAGATGTGTTTAGTAATCGAGAAAACACGTCTACAATTTTTGCTCTCGGTGTTGTACAGAAGCAACTCTTGGTAGTCCTCGAAGTGCATTGCATCGCCCACCTCCACATCCGGTGCATCGAGATCTTGATTGTGCACGATAAGAACTTCACCATTCTTCCACAAGTAGAATTTTTCCACACAAGTACTAGGAAGAAGCTCAGCACTCAGAAAGTCAATGTTGAACAGTTTAGTCCAAAATTCCGTCACCCCGTACTCTTTCATAATCCAGACTGAACATTCTGCTAACATATCAACGGCACATTCCTCCTCCTCCATCTTCCACACTATTACATGAAGCAATCCACAAAATGCCAAACTCCGACTCCCTATGTCACCCCTATCACTGTTGCCTACGAGCCCCGCGATACCAGGCATTCTTATTCCTCGAAAAAGCTCATCACTCATATCGAAGGACAATATAATCTGATCGTAACTCGTGCCAAAACTATATCCAGTCCAATGAACAACCCCGTCGAGGTAACATTCCTGATAATGAAAACCCTCCACGCTCCACGGAGGAATTGGAGGGGTAATGCGCCTCCAAACACCTTCCCTCAGATCAAAAATCTCAAACACATTCGCATCCGCGTAAGGAACATCACTGTTCTTGGAAGACAAATCACGAGAAGTACACAGAACCTTGTAATCACTAGTCTTGTAAGAGGGAACTAGGGTTTGGGTATTATAAGTGCGAGATGAAAGCTCAACTACTTTTCTGATACTAGGGTTCCATATCAAGAAACTACCATCATTGTATTTGGACAAACAAATCAAG
>JAYMSW010001557.1:0-16089 GCA_036897725.1 Erodium texanum | reverse complement strand
CAAGTAGAGATGGAACGTCTTCACGGATCGGAAGAGGTTCACTCATCTGCCTATTGCTTTCATGTTTTAACATAGAATGTATTTCATCTGTTTGTTTTGGAATTATTTTTTCGTTGCATGTGTCGGTTGATACACTATAATGTTCAAAGAAGCCTAAGATGTAAAAAAATGCATTGACTTGGAAGATTTAATTTTTAGTGATGTTGACTCACATGGCATTGTCGAATAGGTTGCCGAGTATATCTTCTGCTAAAATTTAAACTTATACTTCGGGTAATATATCATTTGAAGAATATAAGAACCAGGCATTAGTTGTGCGATGGCATTCATACACTCGAAGCAACTGAAACTCTATGGCACTCATGAGTTCAATATCTTATTATGAAATGTGGTTTTTAATCTGGACTTCGTTGTTGCACTGTTTATTCGTCTACATTCTCTGCATTGATGTATTATATCATGTCTAAATGTGGTTGTGGCAGATTACGTGTTTCTAATTTTGTACCTAATAACTCTCTTAACTTCTGATTTCTTGTCTACATGCTGAGAATCTAACATTGAATTTGATATGTGGTGTCTAGTTACTACATGTCTTGATAAGTTTGATCTTCAGTTAGTGGCTTATTGTGTAAGTCTTATATGGCAGAACTTGAAGGCCAGGTCATTTTTTAAGAGAATTGTCAGTACTGTTGTACGATCTGTGCAAGATGACCAGAAAGAGCAAGGTTTGCGTTCTTTCCAATTTTCTCCCTATAATATTGTCCTCAACATTTGATTATGAAATTCTTATTTGTTATCCTTGATTTAAATCTTAGGCAGGGTAGGATATATACAAATGCAGGAAAGAGGAGAAGAAATAAGTTACTGTAATAATTTAGTTTCCTATTATGTGAAGGGAATTTAGGAATATTTTGAGAAACTTAGAGATTTAAAGGGCAGTTTTGCCTAAGCATAAAATTCAAACAGCAGGCTGTGGAAATGGCCTCACTACTCTCAGATTAGCTCCTCCATTTCTAATGCTGTATCTGAACTAATTGTAACTGAATGATATACTGCTGTAAGTAATTATTAATAGCTAGAATATAAAAAGCATGTGATAGCCTTTTGTTTGTTTAAAGAATGAAATGGTTAGGATTGTTTCTGTATCAAGAATATTCGACTATTTGTGTTTTATATCCCCTATTTTTTATTTCAACAAAAATATCAGTCTAGGGCTTGTTATTTTCAAAGATTCAAAGTAATATCCCCCCTTGACGTCCTTTCATATATTTGTTTGTTTCTTTTCCTATCCTCCGTAGATATCAAAATCATGGAGGCGGAGATACAAGCTTTAGAAGAGCTCTCAAAGCAGCTATTCTTGGAGATTTATGAGCTTCGCCAGGCTAAGGTTTACTTTCAGACTTCGATGTTTTATTCATCTTCTTACGTGGTCGTTAAATGTTCATATTAGATTGTGATATGCTCTATTAGAAAGAACACAATAATAAAATCTTAGCCTACTGGAGTTTAGGCTTACTTCCTAAATATTCAGAAGAAAAAAATACACATTATCTGTTTGCAAAAAATGATTTTCAGGATAGGTTGTTCCTGTCTGTCTTTTTTTTCTTCTCGCTAATGAATCTTTGAATGTACCATTTACCTGAGATGCTCAAGGGTACCAGTCCTGGTTTACAATAATATGGAATATTTTATTAATCATGACTGTTTAGATTATGCTAAGGGGTATCTATGTAGCAAAAGGTCAGATCCATTTTGACCATACTACTGCACTTCCACTTAGTACATTATCTTGGGTATTAAAAAATTGAGAACTCAACTTCAGTATTTTGATTTCACTGTGTTTGAAAAAACGTCACCAATTTCTTTTGAGTGTATATGTCATAATATTTTATCATGGTATTTTGATGTCCAGGTAGATAAAAATATCATGATTTTTGTTTGTAATTTCCTTCACATTTTTCGTTTGATCATTCTAAAAATAATTGTTCTATTTTTCTCCTGAGAAATGCAATTATGTTATGCTGCATATACCTGCTACCACTATTGGTGACTTTGTTTTTGTATTTTATGAATGATTTTTTCTTTCTTTTCTGACAAGCAAAGTTACAATTTCTGGTTCTTTGTTATGCTCTTTCTCTGCAGGAAGCTGCTGCTTATTCTCGAACTTGGAAGGGTCACATGCAGAATTTACTTGGTTATGCATGTTCGGTCTATTGTGTGTATAAAATGGTCAAGGTATATATGAGCATATTATTTGCTTGGCATGGCAACCTAAAAAAGTAATTTTAGTTGCTGGATTTCTCCCAAGTATCCAATTGTGTGATATTCATTTAATTAAATTTTATGATGATGTCATTTAAAAATGCTAGTTTAGAGAGCAAACAATTTGTTTGTAGTTTTTACAGTCCTTAACTTGAAACATTTCCCTCAGATTTTGATGTATAGTATCTAAAGTAGATTCTGATTGATCTTCTTGTTCTGCGCAGTCATTGCAAAGTGTTGTTTTCAAGGAGGTACCTTCTTTTTTCCTCACTTTTTCCCTTTTTCCATACCCACATCATGAGAACATTTTTCTGGGTACTGTCAATGATTTGTATGAGTTTAATTGTTTCCTTGACAGGCTGGTTCAGTTGATCCTGTAACAAGGACAATCAGTATATTCTTGCAATTTTTTGATATAGGAATAAATGCAACATTACTATCACAGGTTAGTGGACAATGCCACTGTTTTGTGGCAATAGCTTAAAATGTTACCTGATGCTTGATGCATGTCTTCTCATCTGACCCATGAGCCATGAGCATATAACATATCTCTTATGACTTTTTGTGATACAACATATGTCTTTTTTTTTTGTTTTATGATTGATAATGTCCAGGAATTCCTCGTAGAAATAATCATTGGCAAACCATGCATTTAGTTTATACTGTTTCTCCCACACACATCAGAACTTTTGAACCTTGTTTTGCCTTTTCTTTTGGCATTCTTTTTATATCGCAGTCAACTTTATAAAGCTTTGCATGTCTATTCTTCTACTTATACTCACCCTTTTCAATTATTACTTTTCTTCATTGTTGGACAGTATATCTCCCTGCTATTCATTGGAATGTTGGTTGTCATATCTGTACGAGGGTTCCTAACAAATGTGATGAAGGTAATGTTGCCTTTTGGTTGCATTTTTATCCAATTTGCTGCTGTTCTGTATATTTTCTCTTCAAAAACTTTTGGTGTTGCATTGCTAAGATACAGACCTTCACCACTTACTGCACTTGATCTCATTTCATGATCTCTTAATAGAGGATTCTCTCTGAGCCTTGTGTGGTAGCCCGTAGGTTAAGATCAGCAAATGGTAGCCTATAAGCAACTAGAGCTGTATATGAGTCCATGTTGCTGCTGCATCCACATCAGGATTAGTAGTTAACAACCAAAAGGGAAATGATATCACTTTTTTAGCTGAAGTCCATTTCCAGGAAGGATGTTATTTATGCTTACTTCATTCTCTCTCTGTACTTAATACCATTTGCATTCTGAAATAATCAGGAAGGCTAAAGAGCTATAAACATGTCCTCAACAGCCCTATTATCTGCAATGACTCATCTGAATTTGCATCCTTCCTTCCTTTTCGTTCCTCTCCATCTTTCATGCCCACCCGATCATTCGAATAGTAGATACGCCCCTTTTTTCACAATTTGGCTGAAACATATTTTTAGTCCAGAACAAGACAGAAATAAGCTCATCCTTTTTTTTATATGTATGTGCTGTAGACTTGTGGTGACTTCTCATTTTATTATCTTGACTTGCAATTCTTTGTTTTGTGCAGTTCTTCTTTGCATTTTCTAGAGCTGGTAGCGGTTCTTCAAGCAATGTCGTACTTTTTCTGTCTGAAATCATGGGAATGTATTTTGTGTCTTCTATTCTTCTGATACGAAAGAGCTTGGCAACCGAGTACAGGTATGATCACAATTTATAACACATGAGAACTAGGTAGGCAAGATCTCCATGTGATTCCATATATATTCGGTATCTCAAGAGTCATTAGTCTTTGCAACTCTACCCCCACCCCCAAGTTTAAAAATATCAGAAAAAGCCAGAAGGGAAAATTTCCAACATTCTCTGTAGTTTTACTCATTAGTCATTAGATTGTATCCATGTACTAAATTAAATGCTTCTATTATATTATATATTGTTAGGATAATCCCTGATATTAGTCAGCTCACTGCTACATGTATGTGTTCCCAGTCTGAGTATGCTATCTGTTGGCAGGACAATCATAACAGATGTTTTGGGAGGAGATATTCAGTTTGACTTTTACCACCGATGGTTTGATGCAATCTTTGTGGCCAGTGCTTTCTTGTCTCTTGTTGTACTCTCTGCACACTATACCTCTCGCCAAACAGACAAGCACCCTATTGATTGATAATTCATATGTAAGTATGTAATGATTACTTTTTTTCTTCAGTTTATATTGGAAACAAGTGGTGAAAAATAGCACTTGTGGGGGATACTAAAAGATTCGATTTTTTTTATAAATTCATAACTACAAAGAAAGCAAAGGGTATATTTAGCGATTTTCTAGTAGGGGCAATAAATCTCCATAACCAATCTACAACACCCGTCCCTGATTCGTTGATAGTGATATTTTAATCTTTGTTGCATACGTTTCTGTTTAGTTACCTATATTGATGTTGTGCATCCTCTGCAGCCTTTTCTTTTTTTTTTGCTTCTGTGGAGAAGATTAATGTTCAATTTATGGCAGAGAAGGTCCCAGAGATCTCAAGAAGTTAATCAATTAGAGGATGAGATTTGGAGAACACCTGAAGGCCAGTATCAAGCAATACACTTACCGTTATATGTAAAAGTTTACCTCTTTCAAATCATGTGCTAGAAACACACATTATTTATTTATTTTCTGGAAAGTTTCATGAAGAGAAATGCTGATGCAGGTGGCCAAGCAACACTAGACAAGCAAAAGCTCCAAGTGCTGCTGGTGGCTGCTTTACAGATTCTTTGGTTTCTGACGCACACTTACCACTCTGTATGTGCATAACACGTCTTTTTTTTTTTTTTTACTAAAGAATGGAACCATTGTTATCTATAATTGTTGATTATGAATGTCGCTTGTAAGCCCAATAGGTTAGGAAGAGTCGGGTTTGGAGCACATCATTACGTATTATTCGCAAAACTTTGCAAGTGGGATTTGTACATATGTTGAGCATAAAATCAAAAATCTTGCACTATGAGTATGAATCATTGCATAGGAAATGTTGTCGTATAGTTCAGTGTTTCTTAGTGGATCATATGAATAATGCAGGTAATGAGTCATGACATTGACACGTAGAATATGTGTTTAGGGTATTTCCAACCATGGCTTGTAAATTTTTGTTATCGTTACATTAATATAGTATTTTTTATATTAAAAAATGGTAATTAATTCTAACTATGACTTGCAAATTTTTACATTAAATGTTACATCAATCAAATCTTTTAATATTTTAACGTAAGATGATATAGTAAAGTAATAAAATAGCAATAAAGTGATAAAGTTATAATATAGCAATAATATAATTTTTGCAAACCAATATAGAGGAACTCTCAAATTTGAGAGTTATTTGAAAGACTTGCAAAAAAATTGCAAGCTTGCAAACACCATTGGAACTCAAAACTTGTAAAAACATTAAAATTTTACAAGTTTGCAAGCCTGTTGGAGATCTCTTGCATTTGTAAGGTTAGCAGCTGATGGTGATGCAACCTGTGGCTGATCATATCATTCATCACTATGAGTCTATGATTAGAATATATACCTGAAACTGAATATATTGAAAGAGACAAAGGAATCGCATTCTTTAGTTTAATTTGCATCAACATGTGGAATCTCTGAGTTGTTCGAGGTCGGCAGATTTAGAGTGACTATTTGGCCAATACTACGAGCTATAATTTAAACGTGATGCAACACTCTTCATTTCGTGCACGTAATAAAAGAATCTCTTCTACTTCTGTCCTCTACTGAACATACAAACAATCAAATGGGTCTGGAAAATTTGTTCTGCTTTCCTGCCATCAAAACACAACCTAGAAAATTTCTTGAACAACAGCAATGAGCAAACCATAAGTCTGGTGGTTTAATTCAGGATAGTGCCACAATATCAGCAAAGATATCAAAAGTACAATTGAAACCACAAAACAAAAAAAAAACAAAAAATCAAACAGAAGAGGACGAAGATGAGATGAAGACACGAATGTGATCCAGAAACGTGAGGTTCTGAGGTCGATCCTTGCGCCTCACGTACCCTCTCGCCTCCTTCTCCGAGTAAGTAGCGTGCCCTTTCTCACCATTCTTCTTCCAGAGCTCCTCCGCGTAGCTACCGTGCGCATAGTACGCCTCCGCGCATTTTATCCCCTCCCCGCGGCCGTCGTGGGCGACCAGGTGGACCTTAATAGGCAAGCGGACATAGTGTCCCCGCGTGGTGCCTTCGAGCTCGTCGAGTCGTTCCAGGCCGCGGGACGTGACGGCGTAGAGCTCGCCGACTACGGTGGTGCCCGATCCGGGGAAGTTGAGGAGGAATGGGACCCGGTACGGCCCGCAGACGAGGGGGTAGGCATCGGCCGTCCGGGATACGCCGAGGAACGAAGCATCGCCGGCGCGAATCAGGTCCTGCATGAGGTTGTGGTTCGAGAAGCCCTTCTTCAAGGTCCCGTAGGTGAAGATTAGCCTCTCTTCACCCGATGATTCTTGCTCGATCCCCATTTTCAGATCGATTAGGTTATGGTTCTTCGCAAAGGTACGCGATCTGGAGAATTGGGGATTTGAAAATCGCGATTGTGTCAGATTCTCTTCACCAAAGCATTTGTTTGTATCAAGAGAGGGAGGGACGAGAAAAGGGAATTGGTGGGAGACGAGACTTGAAAGAAAGGGTCTCAGGAGACTACCCATTTATAACTATACATATTCTTTTCAATATTCGGCTTATTGTTTTATATGATCAATCATATTTATTAAGGAATATTTTATTCTCTCATTTTTAGCGTCTTTTCTTGTACGTCGTCCAAATCGTACTAAATATAACATATATTTTGAATTGTATTATGTATGTTTTCTGAACGTAAATCATATATGATAGGTAAGTAGACTACAAAATCAAGACAGTTTTATATTTACTAATTAGTAAATGAATCATAGAACCGTCTTCAATTTTAATACTAAAATATAAAATTATAATTGAATTTTTAACAATTGATTTAGTATTTAAATTCAGCCTCTCTTATTCGGTTTAATAAACCTCATGTTTATGTCTAAAAAAAACTTATACTGCTCATAGTCGTAGGCTATAAAATGAACCCCAACCATACATACTTTATCTTTTCTTTAAAAAAAAAAATTCAAACTATTAAACCCACGTGTCACACTAACATCCGTTCGAATTATAAATTTCAAAATTTCGAACTTTGGGATGGGCTCGGGCCTAGATTTGTATTGGGCTCAGAACACCATTACTGGGCCTACACTCATCCGTTCCGTTCTTGTCTTCGCTCACGACATGGCCCAGAACAATGCCAATAAAACCAACAATTGGAATCATTGAGTGATCTTCCTCTCCACGTGTCCACAACACAGCCTCCCAATTGTCAAAAGATCTATCAAGCATCTGTCCAATGTGCTACCCATTTCCAATATTTACCAGAATTTATGCAAAGATAGTTTTCAAGAAAAAGAAACTAAATTGAGTGCAAGACAAGGGTTAGAATAGTCAATTACTTCACTCCACACAACAGCATAAATTTCAGTTTATAAATTATAACCCATTATTTATATTATTTCTCAAAATAAAAAAATGAAAATAATTGAAAAGGAGGGTCCGTTTCAAGAAAACGCATCTATCTGGTTCAGGCTCGGATCGAGGTTCGGTTGAAGACTTTTAAGCACAAGATAAGCACATCCGGAAAAAACCCCATCCTCTACCCACCACTGCACAGAACCCATTCGCTTCTCTCTCTCTCTCTCTCTCCTCTTTTTTTCTCGAGAAAAAGAAAGAAAAAAATAAAACAGAGTACATATTCAAGAACAAAAGCTCTCCTTTTCGTCTCCAGAAACTGGGTTTTGATGATGATCGAGACCACACAGTAGTGAAAGAAATCGAACCCAAGAAGCATAACCTCTGAACAAAGAATCATGGTATCGATTTCATCTCTTTTATCTTCAAATTTGTGTTTTTGAATCAATTATTTGGATCGGTATTGAGAACAGAGTGTTTATTGAACGATCAGATAGGTGAAGAACAGGAGAAGAACAAGTGGCCGCCATGGCTGAGACCTCTGCTTCAGACAAACTTCTTCGTTCAATGCAAGTTCCACGCCGACGCGCACAAGAGCGAGTGTAACATGTACTGCTTGGATTGCATGAACGGTGCTCTCTGCTCCGCTTGTCTTGCTTTTCACAAAGATCACAGAGCCATTCAGGTACTTTAATTTTAATTACCCAACAAAACAGAGCTTAGAGCATTTCTTGGGCTCGTCAATGGCACGTGCCTCTGCGACAACTTTTGACAGATTTCATTATCTTTGTTTTGTTTATGTTGAAGATAAGGAGATCATCGTACCATGATGTGATAAGGGTGTCTGAGATTCAGAAATTTCTGGACATCACAGGAGTACAAACCTACATTATCAACAGTGCCAAGATCGTGTTCTTGAATGAGAGGCCACAGCCGAGGCCCGGCAAGGGTGTTACCAATACCTGCCAGGTCTGCGACCGGAGCCTCCTCGATTCCTTCAGCTTCTGCTCTCTTGGTTGCAAGGTACAATACTTTTTTTCTACTTCATATTCCTCTGTTTTTGTATGCATTTGATCCGTCAAAATGTGTTCTTCATCTTTTAAATTTAACTCCTTCTCTTCATATCTCTTTATAATTCGAAAAACCCAGAAAACCCCATAATTTTGTTTTTGCAGTCGATTTATTATGCACATGATTAGGTATGTGTATACAATCCACCTTTATATCATGCACATGGGTTCTTCAGTCTTGAAGTTCTTTCTTACTTTTCAGCCATTTAAATTCGTTATATTGTAAAAGAATCTCAAAAAAATCCATGGTTTACTTTTTGCAAATTGATTAGTTTTTTTTTTTATGTAACAAATTGATTAGTTAAGTGTATGCTAATTTGAGGAAAATGCATTGTACAATCAATATACTATGTTAAGCATTAGCTTACTTTGTATTTCAGAATCAAAACACAAAATTTCGTTTTTTTTTTTTTGTATATTAATTTGGGGAAAGTGCATGATACAATCAATATACTCTGTTCAGCATTTGCTTGTTTTGTATTTGAGAATCAAAACCCAAAATTTCGTTTTTTAATTCGATTAGTTATGTCATATGTGGGTACTAATTACCAGAAAAGACATTAACTTTTGTTTAGCATTTGCCTATTTTGTAACTTAGATTGTTGGGACATCCAAGAATTTTCGGAAAAGGAAAATATTGGCAGACACGGAAGGATCGGACGCCGACAATGGAAGTGGATATGGCTATGCCAAGAGCAAGATACAGAGCTTCTCGCCGTCGACCCCCCCCCCCCCCCCCCGCCCGCCGTGAACCACCGAACCGGCAAGAGAAGGAAGGGCATTCCTCACCGGTCTCCGATGGGTGGACTGATGATACAATACTAAGAAGGAAAAAAAACATATTTAGCTCCGAATCAAGACAAGTCAGTGTATCAAATGTAACTAAAGATCGACCTGCAATGTCCGAGCCTTAATGTCAAAAGGCCGATGTTGAAAACTGATATATATGTTGTATAGAAGAAAAGCCTATAAAAAAAATAAAAGGAAATGTGAAAAATAAATATCAATAAAAGCCTATAGATTAGGGGATAGGAAATAGGGGGAAATGGGTATATGATAGTGAAATATACTTGCTAATTAGTTTTGTTTTATAAATGTATATATTTGGTTGTAACTTTGTGTTGTATTTGTAATGTCATTGTAAAAATTAATAAAAATATTAATTTATAAGCCTTGTGAACTAACATTAACATATCTTTTTGACAAGGTTCATGAAGTCTTACTAATTGTAGTAACTGTAACTTTTGGCTGTGACAGATAAGAACATAAGATAGGTTCACAAGGAACTCGAACTGGAGCTAAAACTGAAGTGATGAATCAGAGGCTTTTCTGTACTTTGTGTAAAGTGAAAGCGACGTCGTATGCGCCGCCCCTTCTTGAACTTGCCTCTTGGCTTTCGATGGCGTCACCTGAAAATAGCCGTCGCTGTCTCTTTTCTTTGATCGTTCGATCGGCATGCCACGTGTCCCACTTTTCCCCAATTATTAAACCCTCCTCGCATCCGGACCGTCCATTCCGTCTTCAACCATGCCCATTTTCATGTTGTTTATTTTCTTTATCGCCGTACTTTGTTGACTATTATAAAAAGAAAATACAGTAATTAATATGTTTCAATTCATCTGGACTGTTCGATGTGGTATGGTGGTGATGGATTGGTATTTGGTAATGGGTGGTTAGTGACGGTCCAAAACAATAATTAACATATATTTATTATCTTTTTATAAAGTTAAAACAACCTTAAGTCTATCAACTATTGTTAGTGTGGAATATGAATCAGAATTTCTCCACCAAATAAATTATTATTTATTCGAAACTATCACATTATTCATATATATTATAGTTTTTTTTTCATCTTTTAGGGTTCCACTTGCTCAACCACAAACCAACTTGGAGTTGGGGTGAGCACGGATAGGGTTTGGGCCCCATGCATGATTGATTGAATTTGTCTAACCCATGAACATGATATGCTATTTGTCTACCAGCCCAACATTAATTGTATGACAGTTGCATAAATCAGTAAATATGATTGTACGTGACTGCTGTTGAGACCGGAACCTTCATATTTTAGACTCAAGTTTAAATACTTGACCCGCTTAACAAGCAAGATTCGGTAAACAAATAAAAAAACAAAACCGATATTGAAATTTTCATATCATCAAATTCTACAAATGAGAACTAGTTCAACTTTTCTTGGGTCAGAGGTTCAATGAAAGGATTGACAAAAACAAGGAGGATTGATGAATATTATTCAATATTGTGACATAAAAGATGGACCGTCCTATGAATTAAACCCTTTGACTAATATGATCTACTGCTACTTTCATTGTCTTTCTTTTAGCAATGTTAAATGAAAAATAAAACTACATTAATAAGGATTCAATCAAAACAGTAAAGTGAGTTCCATTCCAGATAGTCAAGCTTGCTTTCTAGACTTTGAATATTGAATTTTTCTCAACTTTCTCCGAGAATATGCAAAAGCCATTTCCAATACTTCCACCTCCATGCTTCTAATTTAAATGACGTGACATCTTTGAAAAGTTAGTTGAAGAGTTGGTTAGTAAAACTGTAGTAAAATGATGACAAGAAAGTCAACGCTCACGTGCATTGAGTGATCATCAGCTACAGCTTGTTCTACAATGCAGCCAAGAGAAAAGATATTGGTAACAGAATCAGCAAGATATTGATTTTGTCATCAAAATCTGGAACCCTAGAATGAATCACAGGACCAAAACTTCAACCAGTTGGTGCATCTGATTTGTAAGGTCAGCAAAAATTAAATCCATATTAAGCCGAGGGATCTTCATTGCCATAGAACCAAGGTATAAACATAAAAGGAATGCAATATGTTTCTTTCTGAAAATATAATAATGAAGTGTCAATATAAAATACTACATAATTACCTTAAGTACCGTGTTAGAAGCTGGAAATGTGATCGGAACTGACATCTGAACTGTTCATATGGAAGGCGAAAGACTCGGCCAACTTAACTGAATCTTGAACCCTTAGCCTCGTCCCTTGCTGCCCTACAACTGTGGCTGCGACCCTAGCTGCTAATGAGCCCATGCCTTTTAGATCCGAGACCCCGCGTAAGATACCGTATAAAATACCAGAAGCATACGCATCCCCAGCACCACAGGTGTCAACTGGTACACACGGTGAAGCGGGAATGTATATGGCTTCTCCTTTTACACCAATATAAGAGCCTCGAGGCCCGTCAGTTACTGAGACTAGAGGCACAAAATGGCTGAGGTATCTTGTAGCTGAAACGGGACTTTCCTTGCTAGAAAAATGACAGAAGGCTCTTGCTTCATCAGTATTTGCAAACACAACGTCTGCGTAGTTTCCTATGATTTCCCTGAGAGGTGAAAAAGATAATGTTAAAAAATTGGTCAATCAAACTGACTCATTATGTGCATATCAACAACTCATGCACTTGAACTTTGGTACATGAGATCAAGGTCCAAGTCCTAGCAACGTATCTCTAAAGCCTTATTTCTCTCTTACTTAGGTTGGGCTTGGGCCTCTTTGGGGGTCAAGTGGCAAAAATAGACCTCCCTTCTACATAAGCGGTGGTCTTGAGCCCAAATCTTGATACATTCAATTAATTGCTGATAAAAAAAAATATAACTCGGGCATATGTAGCTTACCAGAAATCATCATAATATCTCTCAATACAGGTCACATCTGATGCTGTAACGGCAACCAGTGCCCCGTTCCTGCGGGCTTCTTCACAAGCTTTTGTGATTGCTTTAATTGTATCGGGCAATTCAAACAAATAACCTTCGACAACAAGTATGCTTGTCTTGGAAACTAAGTTGGCCAAGCATTGATCGTAACTTACTGTGGAAGACGTACCCTGATATCATAACAAAGAGATAAGGCAGATGATACAGAATTTAAACCAATATGGACATCTACTTATTTGAAGTGTTTTTCAAGGACCTGCTATTAACATAGGTAAATAATTAACTACTTTGGCGCATCTATGGAAATGCATAAAGACCAATATGGACATCTGAAGTATCTTTGGTTCGCTGACTGAGTCATAAAGACACTTGTACTGCATGCAATGCCATCAAAGACAAAGATCTTCTTCTTGGATGAAGGTGATGTAAGAAAAACAAACAAGGGTTATGGAAATAGGTGTTTGTTCTAAGAGATGATATTTTTCTTTGTGGTCAACTTAATTTTGATATTGTCACGACGATACTTCTGTACATACAATATCTTAAAGCTGCTGCGTTTTAAAAAACTGCTTTCAGACAGCTCTTAATTTTTCATGATATCAGCTGAAATATCCCTTCCTAAAGCCATGCCAAAAATTGGAAATCAGCTTTACTACATATTAAAATTTCTTACTGGACTGGCAATTAGATATCATAGATTTGTTCACAAAAATATAGAAATGTTGGGGTAGTGAGTAAAAAGCTTAACATAAAGCATCAATATAGTTTCACTATAAATTAACTTGTAAAGTGATGCAGCAACAGACTTAATGAATATCTTAATCAGTGACTTTTACCGGATATGCAAGCATTGTGCGCTGAGCATCCGGAGTTGTAAGAACTATGACTGTCCCAGTTGTCCCATCATTGACGGGTTCAGACAGAAAATGCACATTAGCCCGAGCTAATTTCGCCCTATGAAACATGGTAATTTAGTAGATAGTTAATTTATGGGCATCATCGTATCAGAAAACTAAAATTGCTAGCAAAGTATCTTTTAAACATTATAAAAATAGCATAATGCTAGAAAAACAAGACCTACTAGATATAAGCATACACGTAATTATGACTTATGAGAACTAACCTATGGCTAATGGGTTCTTAGCACATCCTGTGGTGTAGAAGACATACACACATCACCTACTAAATTACCAACTTTTTAACTTCCTGCAGGTTACATCTAGTATATATATTACTAGCTACATGTTACAAGAAATAGTTCATATTATAAGTTATTCGATAAGCTGAATCATAGTGTAGGGCACTGATGATATACTTGTCTTTCTCTTAACGCAAGCCAAGTTAAAGAGACTCACCTGTAGAAGCCACCCAATGGATCACTCCCAACACTTCCTGCCATGGCAACATTCAAGGAAGGGCCTCCAATGGACCTATTACCGAGCCTTGCAAGGGCTACCAGGCTGTTGGAAAGAGAGCCTCCAGCAGCAGCATTGTAGCTGCAACCATCCATAGCCCGTAGAACTCGGCCTCTCTCTTCATGGTTTACAAGCTTCCTTGTCCCCTTCTCTAATCCCAATTTCTCCAGAAACTCATCATCAACTACACCAGAAAAGTCTACCTAGAGGCCATTCCAACAGAATTAGCTAACTTAGCTTTACAGAAAAGCGCATTCCATATTGAAATCAACCTAACATACACATAAGACTTTAACATTTCCGTTCCTTTCTCAGACCCAGCTACACTTTCTGACCAATCAAACAAAGAAACCTACTTCAACTCACCTACCTTTCATCCCAATAACCAAATGGGGTGTTGAATTTTCTAAGATAAAACAAAATGCATGAACTAAACTCACCATTTCCCCAGATCATATCTCGAACAAAACATGCAATTTAACATAAAAAGCATGATAATGGAACAGAAAGATTGGAGTTTGAGATAAACAATTACCATGGCTTGACCAAGACCCAGAACATCCCATCTATCGGGCAAAACAGAACCCGACCCACTAACGACCATGTCATCCAATTCATCCTCTTCCTCACTATCATCTCCATCGCTAACAATCCCACCTTCCTCGCTACCACTGCTCAATTCTCCACCCGCCGCATCTCCAAAACTGCAGAAACAACCCGGCCTCACATACCCACCCCTAGTTCTGCCATTAGAAGCAAGCCCAGACCTCTGAACGACCCTGAGGCTGCAAAGAAGAGAAATGGGTCGTCGAGGCCCATGTTGCGAAGGGTGAAATAGAAAGGAGTGAAGACGGGGAGAGAAATTATGAGGCAAGAGAGGAGGAGAAGGAGAGAGAAGAGAGAAAGACATGGTTAAAGTGTAATTTGGAAAATCGACAGATGGGTAGGGCTAAAGGAGAAGAGCTGTTTGGTGGAGAAGACGTCGCGTAGCTCTCTCCTCCACAACTTCGAGCACAGGTCGAACCAGACAGACAGCAATGGCGTTCGAGCGGATAGATGTCTAATCTCTACCTGTAATTTCCTCTCCCTGTTCTTCTAAATTTGGATAGAATAAGTTTTACCACTAAAGCGGCGGATAATGATTATGGGCCGAGCCCGTGTCTACAAAAGCCCCAAATCAAAAGGTTTGGTATTGAGTTAGGCCAGTTAAGCCCATCGGAACATTATTTCAAATCTAGTGCACGAACTAGTCTGTTCATGACTGGCAAGTATCTTTGACAGGCTTACTTCCACGTCAGCTTATCACTTCTGCGAACTATTGTCGGCGGAGGGCATCTAGCTGGATTACCAGCATCCATGATTTGAATAACATGATAAGCCTTGGAGGGTTAGATTCAAGTGAAAACTACATTTAAAGTACACTTTAAGAAAATATAAATATTACCATATTAGAAAATGGAATTAGCAGATAAGAAAAAAAATGAAATCTTATATGAATATTTATTAAAAATGAACTATATATTGTCAAAATATGAAATCTGCTACATAATATTCCGTTTCAATTATCCAATATATTGATCAAACAATATTATAAGTCACTTTCTTGTCATGCGTTATAAGGAGGTTTGTAGTAAACCTTACCCATAAAACGGATATGGTAAATATGTCAAATGTATTTTTGTGGACGTACACCTAAATCATATTATGATATCATGTATGTTTATGGATTGCAATAATACAATACCCCTGATTGGTTCTTAGATTTTATGATGATAGAGGTTTTCATTTGAAAATTTCTATATATATATGTATTCAAATGAAAACTCCAAATTTATGTAAAAACGGGAAATTTTTAATAGCCATTGGATCCATCTCTTTTAATGGTTCAGATTAATAATGCATGTTAGTAATTAAGGGAGTTAGTATATTTATTTTAGTCATTTAATATCAAACAAAAGACAAATTAGTACTTTCAAGATACTCATAATGATTTCCTCTTTTTACGTTTCTTATTCCTAATATGAAACCCTTTTCTATTCCTATAATGAATCTATTTTTCCAAATTTGAAAAAAAGGAAATACTTCGTCATATGGCACGCCTCTTCATATGCTCTACTTCTTCAAGCTTCATGTTCTCCTGCTCGTGGTCGC
>JAYMSW010001556.1:0-16093 GCA_036897725.1 Erodium texanum | reverse complement strand
CTACGCGCTTCTAGCGAGGACTACGAGCCTATGGAGCCATTTTTTGGGGAACATCAGCCCGTAAGCTACTGGCATTTTGTGAAGTCGGTCGAAGGAGTGACGGGCATTGTGATGGTAGTGTTGATGGCAATAGCTTTCACTCTCGCAGCTCCTTGCTTTAGAAGAGGAAGGCTCAACTTGCCAAAACCACTCAAGAAGCTCACAGGCTTCAATGCCTTTTGGTACTCTCACCACTTGTTTGTGATTGTCTATGCTTTGCTCATTGTTCATGGACTCCGCTTGTACCTCACTCATGAATGGTACAAGAAAACGGTACTAATTCGAACCATAATCCGAAAATTACCTTTTACCCATTTCTTCAATCTCTATTTCGATTCGATTAACAATGATCTTAGTTAGTGTAATTTTGATTGATAGACATGGATGTATTTGGCTGTTCCATTGACTCTTTATGGGTCAGAGAGGTTGATTAGGGTACTTAGATCCAGCATCAAGGCCGTGACCATTGTAAAGGTTAGTAAGTACCAAGTGTTTAGGACAAGAGGGTTTGGAAGTACATGAAAATGATTGGTTGTTAATGATGTTGTGTTTGTGTTTATTGAACCAGGTTGCTGTTTACCCTGGAAATGTGCTGGCACTTCACATGTCGAAGCCGCCAGGCTTCAGATACAAAAGTGGACAGTATATGTTTGTCAATTGCGCCGCTGTCTCTCCCTTTGAATGGTAAGCACATTGCACAATACACATAACTACAAAACCTTGAAATTCTCACATGCGAACTTCACATTGTTGTCATGTTTGGATTGCATTCATCTTCTGGTTTGTGTAACTATGTCGCTAGGCACCCGTTTTCAATCACTTCGAGTCCAGGAGACGATTATCTCAGTGTTCACATCCGAACTCTTGGTGATTGGACCCGACAACTTAGAACTGTATTTTCAAAGGTAACATTTTTTAAGACTAATAAATCTTAAAGATATCGTAATTTCTTCTAATATCTTAAACGTATTTGTTTCATTTCAGGTGTGCCAATTGCCACCGAATGGAAAGAGTGGACTCCTCGGGGCCGATTGCTTGCAAGGAGAAAACAATCCTAGGCAAGTTCAATCTACTTGTACTAATTTACATAAAATTCTTACTCTAATATATGGTTTATTATTGATAAAAATAATCATAATTGTGTTACATTATATAATAGACATTGCAAACATAAACCTGAACTTAATGGAGATCAAATCATTGTCTTATATCATTGAGATTTAAGACAATTATTAGGTGGGGTAATAAGTTCATTTTCTAGCCAAATTAAAGATGCTTATAAGGGTGGGAGACAAGACAATTGGTGGCCACAACATGAACCGAATGAACAGAAACTTCGTCCTCTTCCTTAATTATTGTCACCACATGCTCCTATGATCATGACTTGTCTACCAAGTAGATCCATAATCTATTCGTTAATTAATCAATTAGCTAGTTGTTTTCTCAGCCACTAACCCTTAGCTAGTCGGTGCCAAACTTCCATATCCTAATAAGAAAATAAAACACGTGTTAGCAACCCCAATTCTTTTTATTCGAAAAGCCAAAACACGGTGGTTTGTAGTTGTTAAGGTTCATAAAATAAAAAAGGTTTATTCTATTGTACAAGATGGTGACATACAACAACAACGTGAGGGGTACAAAGTTTCATTTTCCTATATCTAACGTAGATATGTTCTTGATCTTCTACCAAAAATTAGATGTCTTTATGTAAGTCCTGATTTATATAGCACACTTATGTGTTAAGAACGATGTTTACATCTAAATAGTATAATTACATCTAATATTTAACTAATATTAGAACTTGGATGGTCAAAAAAGAAATAATTCCCTTAATCTAAATTAGACTTAATTTATAATGCATTTCATAGTTTTTTAAAATGTACTTTTGTGATTATGATGCTCAATAGTTTTCCGAGAGTTTTGATCGACGGTCCATACGGAGCACCAGCACAAGACTACAAGAAATACGACATCGTACTGCTAGTAGGGCTAGGAATCGGCGCGACTCCGATGATCAGCATAGTAAAAGACATAGTGAACAACATGAAGGCCATGGACGAGGAACACAATGCACCAGAACACAACAACTCAAGCCATGGAAGTAGCAACTCCGGACCAACTCCGAAGAAAAAAACAGGCGATTTCAAGACCAGGAGAGCCTATTTTTACTGGGTCACGCGGGAGCAAGGGTCGTTCGATTGGTTCAAAGGTGTGATGAACGAGGTTGCTGAATTGGACCACAAAGGCGTCATCGAGATGCACAATTACTGCACCAGCGTGTACGAGGAAGGCGATGCTCGGTCGGCTCTCATTGCCATGTTGCAATCCATCAATCATGCCAAGAATGGGGTCGATGTTGTGTCCGGCACTCGTGTCAAGTCACACTTCGCCAAGCCGAATTGGCGCAATGTGTACAAAAAAATAGCCCTCGACCACCCTAATTCAAGAGTCGGTTAGTGCTTCTTCAAATTCTTAACCTGATAGTCAGAATTCAACTCTCGGTTTTTAAACATAGTAGTTTGTTTTGACTATGATGCAGGAGTGTTTTATTGTGGGGCACCGGCGCTTACGAAGGAGTTGAAGCGGCTAGCATTGGACTTCTCTCACAAGACCAGCACCAAATTTGATTTTCACAAAGAAAATTTCTAGACAAACAACAATGGTGGACATGTCTTCTCAACCATGATGCCTATAGATATTTTATTTACAATTTTGCCCCTCATCCTGGCCACTAATTTACTATGGTGGAGGGTTTTTTGGTAAGAGCAAGAAAAATCTGTCATGTTGTGGTGTCCAAATTGTTGAGTAGTGTATAGGAAAAAAATGGAGCAAGTGTTATTGGGGGTCAACATAGTTGTTGAAAACCCAAAAATGTACTCAGCTTCTTGTTTGTATTAGTTTTTAATTAAAATAAAAATATTCTTTTTAAAAAGTAAACACAGCCAAATGATACTAATCAACATTAAACATGGTTATTCAATTTTCTTTTTCTAAATTTCCCAACAAGTAAAGCCAGCACAATTGGGTCAACTTCCCCAAAGCTCATTATTTAAGTTTTGGACAAACTTAAACTAAACCTCATATTAGTCCGAGAAGCATTAACAAGCACTCTACAAAAAGCTATAAGGTAGAGTTATAATATTCATGGAAAGATACCATTTGGATTTTTGTTCCATCTTTACTCGATCTCTCAAAAATAATTATTGTTTGTGTGATCATCCAGAACATTTTAGAACCTTTTCAAGAAATAGTCCCTACAAAATAACAAAATTTTAAACAATTTTTTGTTATGAAATTTATATATCTTTACGATTGATAATTAACATGAATATAAGATGAGTGTAGTTAACTTATAGGTAATATTTTGCAAACGTTCTATATTAATGTTCTATTAAGTTAATCATTTAGACTGTTCATTTTTTTAATATGTATAAGTTCACGATTATATTTTTCTTATCGAGTTCACGTTTTGAACACTTCCCATAATTGCACTATCCTTTCCAACGGCATCCATGGATACGTAATCTTGCTTAGCTGCCGTGACCTAATGCATCGGTGAAGGGAGGATAATAAGAATGGTGATGTCATGTGCATATTTTTGCCATCACGACAATCTTGGCTTTGGCCTAGCGTTGTAACTAGACTAGTTGCAATGTACTTAGAATGTTTTCTACAAGAATTATATTTCTTCGACTTCCCTAAGAACTAAGCCAAAAGAGAACGTGCCCTATTCACGAAGGACAAAATGGGATCACTTGATAAACAAGACTTTGACTTCATAATTCATTCAATAATGATATAAGATTGTCTTTACAGAAGAGCAATATGTATATGTACGAGGTGTGCATATATCTCAAATGTCAAAAGTTTTTATTTATTAGATAATTACGTTTAAATTTAGATATATGAAAATTTAGTTACATTACGATTTAATAATAAAAATATGTCTCAATATTATTGATAATTTAGTCGTATTAAAATTTAATATTAAAACATTATTGTTTATGTGATCCAACATATATATAACTCAAAACGAAAATTAGCTTGTATTGTTAAAGTATTATACATAACCTACGTTGACTTTCCATTCATGTGAGGTGATCAAGGGATTGACTTATATACTAATGTAGGTCAAGTGCTTGACTAATTTACTTTGGAGTTAGGTTCTCATTTCACTATTTCCTGTACTAAAAGAATTTTATATATAAACAAATGGAGTCCTAAAAGTTGGTAGTGTGGAGAGACAACAAAACCATTTTTTATTATATGCGGTTCAACCTATATATACTGATTACTAGATTTTATATCGTAATGAAATTGAAATGATTAATGAATATGAAAATCTAAGAAATTCCATAATAAGTTTGAAATGACATTTTTCTTAATTCCTTAGCACTCTTTTTAAATCCAATGAATCATGAAACAACTTTACGTACGTACCCTCGGTTCTCTATAAATATCCTTATTACATGCAAATTTAGAAACATCCAATTTCGAAAATATGCACAAAATGGGATCACAACACATAGAAGAAGCTCGTTCGGAGAGTCAGCACTCCGACGCCGAGACCTCCCGGAGCAAAAGGACCGACAGGGTCGTCCCCTTCAGCGGCCCACTCACCGACGAGTCTCCGAACAAGAGAACGGTACGGAAGAGCGCCAGGTTCAATATCCCGGACTCAGTCGAGATCACTATCGACCTCGGCAGGGACGACCTCGTACAGGGCCTCAGGACCGCGTTGTCGGAAGCTTCTGCGGCGAACTCGTTGCTTGGGACTAGGTCTTCAACGGCTTCGATGATGGGGAGGAGCACGTCGGCGAGGATCAGGGAGGTGTCGAAGGGGCTCAAGAAGCTGGCCACGTTCAATAAAAGGAACCCCACGCGCCGGTTCGACCGGACGAAGTCTATAGCAGCACACGCGCTTAAGGGCCTCAAGTTTACTAGTAAAAAAGACGGCGGCGACGGATGGACCGCTGTGGAAAAGCGCTTCGATAAGCTCACTTCCGCCACCCCCGACGGCATGCTTCCTCGCTCGCTTTTTTGTGAATGCATAGGTAATTATTAATTGACATGTTACACTTAAGCACGACTAAAATAGTCCGAGTTTATCTGAAACGATTAGAAATATAAAAGACGATATTATCTAATATGATACATATAAACGGACTCCAAAAAGCAGTCACGAGCCTTACTAACGATTTCATTCGATGCAGGCATGGGCAAGGATTCGAAGGACTTTGCAGGTGAGCTGTTCGATGCGCTAGCTCGAAAATGGAACATCGATGGCGATTCGATCAATAAGGATCAGCTTAAAGAGTTTTGGGAACAGATCAATGACCAGAGCTTTGACGCCAGACTTAGAACATTTTTTGACATGTAATGTGTCCTTATAGAATTTGATTAATTTCATCTTATTTTGCTATACATCCAATGTTAATTTAATTTAATTAAATTGTAAACTAAATTGCAGGGTCGATAAAGATGCAAATGGAATAATCACCGAAGACGAAATTAGAGAGGTTTTATTCCAACATGATTTTTTGTTGAATTTATAATTTATTAATAAGAATTAGATGCTAATTAATGGGTATTTTACAGATCATCAGCTTGAGTGCATCTGCAAATAAGCTCACAAATATTCAAAAGCAAGCTGAGGAATATGCAGCATTGATCATGGAGGAGCTTGATCCCGACAATCTAGGATACATCTTGGTATGTCATATATAAAATTTTATGATACTTGTCACAATGTAAAATTATAATGGTGTCTTTAATCATTAATCTGAGCTTTAGGTAGTTAATCCTCTAATATGGTATCAAAGTCAGGTTCCTTATGGATATGGTTCTAAATCTCATAAACTTCAAAATATACTACTTATCTATTTATTGTCTTTAAACCTAAAAATAGAGTTATTCATGAAGACATATATCAAACTATAATTGAGACTTTAACTATCAGTTTGAGTTTTTAGTTCAATTTGTCCTCTCACAATACCTTCACATATATGATCACTTGCAACAATATAGTTTTAGGATATATTTTTATTCTACTTTAATTTTTGTACCCCTTTTATCTCAATTCAATCTTATATTGGTACATGAACAGATAGAGAACCTAGAAATGCTTATGGTGAAAGCAACAAGTCACAACACAACCTCAAACAACACAACATTAAGAGGAGAAAACAACAAAACCCTAAGCCACATGCTTAGCATGAAGCTCAAGGCCACGAACCAGAACAACCGAATGAGCAAATGGTACGAGGAGACCAAGTACTTCTTGGTGGACAACTGGAGGAGGATTTGGGTGGTGGCGCTGTGGCTCGGCACCATGGCTGGGCTCATTGCTTACAAGTACAAGCAGTACGAGCGCACGGCGGCGCATGAAGTGATGGGTGTGTGCGTGTGCATGGCCAAGGGCGCTGCCGAAACCCTAAAGCTCAACATGGCTTTGATTCTGTTGCCGGTTTGCAGGATGAGCATTACTTGGTTGAGGAACAAGGCCAAGTTGGGACATGTTGTTCCCTTTGATGACAACCTCAATTTCCACATGGTAATGCTTAGTAATGTTGGCTTTTTTCCTTTTTTTTTTTATAGCATAACAGCCTATATATATTTGCTTATTATTTGGTTTCCCCATGTAAGTTTTGATACCTTAGATATTTAGAAGTGAATAAACACATGACCTACATTATGTGTTCATGGTCTTGATTAGGTAAATCTTTTTAGATCATCGATAACACCTTGCCCCACAAAGCTATATATGGGTCAAAATATTAGCCTAGGAGTTTAAGTCATATCCTTAATCTAGCCGAAGTTTAGTATATAAATTAGTGTTTTGGGTCGGAGTTGTGCCCATATAAATTGTTCTTTTTTTGTGACTTCTGTTTGGAATGTCGGACTTTTTTAATAAGTGGTATTTGAATCGAAATATCATCGATTTCACCTTGCCCTAGAAAGCTATATCGGTCAAAATATATTGGCCTATAGGAGTTTAAGTCATATTCTCAATTTTAGCGAGTGTTGTATATAGATTGGTGTTTTGGGTCAGAGTTGTGCTCTATATACAAATTGCTGACTTTTCTTGTGTTTTCTTTTTGAAACGTCTTATCTATTTACCAAGTGGTATTTGAAAGAGAAAGTAACTGTTTTTGTTGTTGTAATATATTGGACCACTAACAAGTAAAGAAGATGTAAAGAGTGGGTCAAGGCTTGATAAGTGGGGTATAAGGAGTAGGAGTCCCAAGTTCCATATCGAATAATTATGAATTTAATCGAGTTGATATATACTTCCTAACGCTAGGGACATAAGCATTGTAATAACATGTACACGTACGTTAAGACATATATGACAATGTATCCGTTTTTGTCTCAGCTAATAGCTGTTGCAATTGCAATTGGAACAATGATCCACACATTCGCGCACGTAGCATGTGATTTCCCTCGCGTCCTCCACGCATCCCACGACAAATACAAGCCGATGAGGCCTTTCTTCGGCCGCCACCAGCCCTCGAGTTACTGGTTCTTCGTTCTATCAGTGGAAGGGTTGACCGGGATCGTCATGCTGGTCTTGATGGCCTTAGCTTTCACTCTCGCAACGCCTTGCTTCCGCCGAGGAAGGCTCCAAAACCTACCAAAGCCTCTCAAGAAACTCACCGGCTTCAATGCCTTTTGGTACTCTCATCACCTCTTCGTCATCGTCTATGCCCTACTCATTGTGCATGGACACTTCTTGTACTTCATGAAGGAGTGGTACAAGAAAACGGTACTCCACTAATTTCTTCATGTCATCTTAGAATGTTATAAGTTCTTGATTAATAACATTGGTTAATGAAACATTCCTTGTTTTTGAACTTGCAGACTTGGATGTATTTGGCTGTTCCTCTTATTATTTATTGCTCGGAGAGGTTGATTAGGGCTTTTAGATCGAGTATCAAAGCTGTGAACATATCCAAGGTAGAAAAAAAAATCTGAATCATTGGGTTGTACTGATCCATAACAACTCGATCGAATAGATCTCTCTGTTCTCACCATGAAGATAGGCTTCAATACATTTATACACTTAAATGATTATTCACATATAATTGTTTGCATGTATTAATTGGAGCAGGTTGCTGTGTATCCCGGAAATGTAATGGCACTTCACATGTCGAAGCCACAAGGCTTCAAATACAAAAGTGGACAATACATGTTTGTTAATTGTGCTGCTGTCTCCCCCTTTGAGTGGTCAGTACATTACCAAAACCTTAATAAACGCAACACTCCTATATTTGATACCTATTTAAGTACGTACATACATGCACGTGATGTCTCTTTTTAGGACTTGAAGATTCTCATGTCATACATGTGCTAATTTCACTTTGCTTTTCTCACAATCCCTCCTATTTTTAGGAATTGAAGATTCATGTCATGCATGTACTAACTTGACTTTGCTTTATCACAATCACTCCACAGGCATCCATTTTCCATCACTTCAAGCCCTAAAGACGAGTATCTCAGTGTTCATATCCGAACTCTTGGAGATTGGACACGACAACTCAAAGTCGTATTTTCAGAGGTAATATGTCTGTCCAATCAGGAGAAGATAAAGTTATTAGATCTGCCCCAACGTATAATCATACAAACTAACATAACATGTTATGATCCAGTTACGCAAGATTTGATTTTTTTTTATTGGAAAAATAGAATTACATCCGTCTCTGTGTATAATCATACAAACTAACATAACATGATGAAGTTTCGCAGGGTCTAATCATTCTAATTGGATTGTACATTGCTTTCTAGGTATGCCATCCACCACCTAATGGGAAAAGTGGACTCCTTAGAGCTGAATGCTTGCAAGAAGGAATCAAACCCGAGTAAGTCACTTTTAATCTTTTTGATATTTGTAATTACTTTACTATATCGATAACTAATCGACTAAGTATCGATAACCATGAATAGATTCCCAAGAGTTCTGATAGACGGTCCATACGGAGCACCAGCACAAGACTACAAGAAATACGAAGTAGTGTTACTAGTAGGGTTAGGAATCGGTGCAACTCCGATGATCAGCATAGTGAAGGACATAGTGAACAACATGAAAGCCGTGGACGAGGAAGAGAATGGCACAACCATAATGGATGCTAATAACAACTTCATGTCCACACCAACACCCAAGACTAGAAGGGCTTACTTCTATTGGGTCACGAGAGAGCAAGGGTCGTTCGATTGGTTCAAGGGTGTGATGAACGAGGTCGCTGAATTGGACCACAGAGGCGTCATAGAAATGCACAACTATTGCACCAGCGTGTACGAGGAAGGTGATGCTCGGTCGGCTTTCATTACTATGTTACAGTCTATCAACCATGCCAAAAATGGAGTTGATGTTGTGTCCGGAACTCGAGTTATGTCTCATTTCGCTAAACCGGATTGGCGCAACGTGTATAAGAGAATTGCCCTCAACCACACCAATTCGAGAGTTGGTAAGTGTTTCACATCCAGATCCTTCAATCATAATATAGATTGTTTCAATCTGATTCGTCTATATATCTGATGATAAAATGCAGGAGTGTTTTATTGTGGAGCACCAGCATTGACCAAGGAGCTGAAACAGCTAGCTCTAGATTTCTCTCATAAGACCTCTACTAGATTTGACTTTCATAAAGAGAACTTTTAGTGATGATGAACCAAATTGTTCCATTAGAATACGTTAAAGGTGCCCACAACAACTTTAGTGTACCACTAATTATCAAGTTGTATACAAATCATAATTAACCTTTGTTTTGCATCTTGTTTTCCATGCAAAAACATCCATATGTACCACCATGTTTATATGTAATATTATATGATTAGTCACTATATTTCTTAAAGCATTTCAGATATATTTACAGTTAATTTAGATTATATGTTTTAGAATTGATCTTAACATTTAAGATGAACTAGAACATGTGGAAGATGAGGTTTTTACATTGGATCTTCGATAAATTAAATGTTATGAAAGGGGGAAAAACTTGCAAATGTAATTAGGGACTAGCATTTGAGAAGAAAAACATATAATATGCCTTTTGTCCCTAACATTCCATTTTAGACACATAAAATTGTGTACAGGAGCATCGATCAAGGTTCCATTAATTAAAATATACCATTTAATTTGATATTTAAAAAATGAAACGGTTTAAAACAACGAATATAAGAAATGTTATTTTAAATTTTATCTAACGAACAAAAAAATCAATTTTTTTTTTGTTACATGTCAACATTATGGTGGCATCATTAACAATCTTCAAAAAGGCCATTCATGTGGTATCTTTGTCAAACTTTTAAAAAGTTTAGAGGATAATTAGTAAGTTTTCAGAAACATTTTTTTTATATTTTATATTTTTATTTTTATTTAAATGAAATTAAGAAAAGACACAATCTTTTCAAAAAAAAAAAAAAGACACAATACTGTAAATAGGAAAGGCAGTTATAGTAAATCTCATAAAAAATGGAAGGTAAATTAATTTCGAGCTCCTCCTCCTTTATATATAACACAAGTCCTCTCTTTCACGTTTACACTTCTCTGCTCTACTTCTCCGATCCGCAATCTCTCTCCGTAAGCTCTCCGATTCAGGTATCGCCTTCTTCTCCGATTTGGGTTCCAGCACAATCCCATTTCTCGATCGAAAAACACTTCCTTTTCTGGGTTTGTCGTGATTTGAATTTCGTATTTTGATTATTGTTCTTTGCATGCGCTGATTCGTGAGAGGTGATAATTGCTCATACGCTTTTTTGTTGTTGTTGTGAATCTGAGATGTTTTTTGTGACTTGATGTCGTGTCTGAGTGATCGAGAGGCTAAATTTGAGAGCTTTGGATGGAATTGTGCAGTGTTGGGCTTAGGTGGTGCAGATCTCTGAGAGTTTCAGATGGCGACTGCTGCCCCCGGATGGTACCGGGGAAAGGTGAAGTCGGTGACGTCCGGCGACTGCATGGTGATAATGGCGATGACGACCAAGGCTGGACCGACGCCGGAGAAGACAGTCACTCTGTCTTCTCTGATTGCTCCCAGGCTCGTAAGTTCTTTAGTTTCAATTTTGAATTTTTGATTTCTGTAAAGTTCTGAAATTTGTCTCTGTCCTGAGCTGCATTGGTATTATCGATTGTGTATTTCATTCCGAATTTTGTGATTACTGATTAGGAATTGTTTGGTAGTAATATCTTGGTTTTATGTGTAATTGATATAATGATCTTATCCATTTTTGGGTTTGTTGATCGAGTCTATTTCATTTGATTGGAACAAGTTTAAGCTGAGGATTGATGGGTTGTTGGTGAACTTACTAGAATATAAGAAATCTGCTTAATTTATATGTGAATTTGCGACTGAAACTGTGATTGGTTTCGTGCTTCTTAGGCACGTAGAGGTGGTATTGATGAGCCATTCGCGTGGGAAAGCCGAGAATTTCTGAGAAAACTCTGCATAGGAAAGGTATCCGATATCAAAATCGTTCATTTTGTAATTGGCAATGCAATATTTCCTTATTTTATTCGGTTGATCGGTTAATCAACATTCTTTTTGTTTCATAGGAAGTCACTTTCAGAGTGGATTACACAGTAGCAGCAATAAACCGAGAGTTTGGTTCTGTGTTTCTTGGTGATCAAAATCTTGCATTGTTGGTTGTTTCCAAGGGCTGGGCAAAGGTCATAATCCATTTTCATATCCATAGCTGAATATTAGATTAGAATGTTATTAGCGGGCAGATTTGTTGAACCTGGTTTATGCAGGTTAGGGAACAAGGTCAACAGAAAGGAGAAGCAAGTCCTTACTTGACCGAGCTGCTGAATCTTGAAGAACAAGCTAAACAACAAGGCATTGGTTGTTGGAGCAAGGTCAAATTCAATTACATAAGATCTTAATCTTGTACATGTAAACACAAAACTTCTTGGAAATCACATACTAAGGCATGATCTTTTGATCTTTGGTTGTAGGTTCCGGGCACTTCTGAGGCGGCCATTAGAAACTTGCCTCCATCAGCCATTGGTGATGGAGGCAATTTCGATGCAATGGGTCTGTTGGCTGCAAACAAAGGAAGGCCTATGGAATGTATAGTTGAGCAGATTCGTGATGGCAGTACAGTTCGGGTTTATTTGCTTCCAGACTTTCAGTTTGTTCAAGTATTCGTTGCAGGAATCCAGGCACAAACTCGATTTGTGATCATAATATTTTTTTCAATGCAATACACATGCTCTTTATATCTCATATATGATATATCCTTTTCTTGTATTAGTCACCATCAATGAGAAGAAGACCTGTTGCAGATCCAGTCATTGAGACCGAAATTACATCTGATGTAACGAACGGTGATGTTTCTGCACCTTTAACGTCTGCTCAGCGACTTGCAGTCGCAGCATTGCCTTCTGAAGTCACTGCTGATCCCTTCGGAGCAGAGGCCAAGCATTTCACTGAAGTTCGTACTTTGAATAGAGATGTAAGTGAATCGTAGTCATAAATTGTTTTGCATTGTGTGTTGCTTTTTATTGGATCGGTATGTTATCGATGGGTTTTGTAGGTTCGTCTGGTGCTTGAAGGTGTTGACAAATTCAACAATTTGATTGGATCGGTTTATTATCCTGATGGCGATTCAGCCAAAGACCTAGCGTTGGAGCTTGTGGAAAATGTATGTGCTAAACTTTGTCATATTGCATTAACCATGTCTCATACTTACCTGCTCTGCTTTTATTTCTTACTTAGGGTTTAGCTAAGTATGTTGAATGGAGTGCAAATATGATGGAGGAAGAGGCTAAAAGGCGCTTGAAGGCCGCAGAACTTCAAGCCAAGAAAACCAGGTTGAGGATATGGACAAATTATGTACCTCCTACCTCAAATTCGAAAGCAATCCATGATCAGAACTTTACAGGAAAGGTAGTGCTTGGTCTAGAGCCAGTTTATCATAGTGTTCTAATTTTCACTTACCTTACTAGTTCTTGATGAATTGAATGTGCTTCTTCAGGTTGTTGAGGTTGTGAGTGGTGACTGCATTATCGTTGCGGATGATGCAGTCCCGTATGGAAGTCCATTGGCAGAGCAGAGAGTGAACCTTTCTAGTATTCGTTGTCCAAAAATGGGTAATCCTCGTAGGGAAGAAAAGCCGGCTCCTTATGCTCGTGAAGCAAGGGAGTTTTTGAGGCAACGCCTTATCGGGAAACAAGTAAATATACTTCACTACACTACACTACACTACGGCTCTACATCTCTTTTGATGAAGATGATGGTTAATTTATGATTTGGTTCTGTATACTTCTCAGGTGAGTGTTTCCATGGAATATTCGAGAAAGATGATGCCAATAGATGGATCCGCCGTCCCTAATGGACCTCCTGATGGAAGAATTATGGATTTTGGATCCGTCTTCCTGTCCTCCCCCGCTAAGGGAGACGGGGATGATGCCCCGTCTCCAGCACCAGCTGCAGGACAGCAGACCGGAATGAACATTGGTGAACTGGTGGTTGCCCGTGGATTTGGCACTGTCATTAGACATAGAGATTTTGAGGAAAGATCGAACTTTTATGACGCCTTTCTTGCTGCTGAGGCTCGTGCAATCTCCGGGAAGAAAGGAATCCATTCTGCTAAGGATCCTCCCGTTCAGCACATCCAAGATCTCACCATTGTTAGACACATTATCCAATTTTAGAAAGTTAAGCATTATGCTTCATGATTTATTACCATACTAAACCATCATTTTTTATGTACGTATCTTTAGGGATCTGCCAAGAAAGCTAAAGATTTCTTGCCTTTCTTGAGTCGGAGTAGGAAGATCCCAGCCATTGTTGAATACGTTCTCAGTGGTCATCGCTTTAAGGTATTGATCCCCAAAGAAACATGCAGCATTGCTTTCTCATTCTCAGGCGTCAGGTGTCCCGGTCGCAATGAACCCTACTCAGATGAAGCTATCGCACTAATGAGGCGAAAGATAATGCAAAGAGATGTGGAAATTGAAATAGAAACTGTTGATAGAACCGGAACTTTCTTGGGATCCTTGTGGGAGTCAAAAACAAATGTTGCAGTGACACTTCTCAAAGCTGGCCTTGCAAAGTTCCAAACTGCATTTGGAACCGACAGGATCCCAGAGGCTCACCTTCTCGAGCAGGCCGAGAAATCTGCCAAGAAACTGAAACTGAAAGTAAGAATCTTAACAAGCATCAATCAACCTGCAACTGGTTCTTTTTTTCTTGATTGTTCTGACAAGTTCTTTGGTGTTAGATATGGGAGAAGTATGTTGAAGGAGAAGAACCAACCAATGGTACAGTTATTGAAAGTAAACAAAAGGAAGTTTTAAAGGTAAAGTTTTGTGATTTGGGTTCTTTTGTTACAGAGAGATATCAATGGTTTTTCACGAGGATTGTTGTTTCAGGTAGCTGTAACTGAGGTCCTCGGTGGTGGCCAATTTTATGTCCAGACAGTCGGGGATCAAAAGGTAGCTTCGATCCAGCAACAACTCTCTTTTCTGAGTCTTGGAGACGCTCCTGTCATTGGCGCTTTCAATCCCAAGAAGGGTGATATCGTTCTTGCCCAATTCAGCGCCGATAACTCTTGGAACAGAGCTTTGGTGAGTATAAACCTTACCTTTACCATTCATTTAAGTTTTATGTTTTCGAGTTAATGATACGAGTTATTGCTCTCATTTTATACTGAAGATTGTGAACACACCACGAGGAGCGGTTGAGTCTCCGAAAGACAAGTTTGAAGTGTTCTACATTGATTATGGGAATCAAGAGGTCGTTACATATAGTGACCTAAGGCCTCTTGATCCTTCAGTATCGACTGCACCGGATTTGGCTCAGTTATGCAGCCTTGCGTACATTAAGGTTCCTGGCCTAGAGGAGGATTTTGGGCAAGAAGCTGCCGAGTATTTGAGTGAGATCACTTTGAGCAGTGGAAAAGAGTTTAAGGCAAAGATTGAGGAAAGGGACACTTCAGGAGGGAAAGTGAAGGGACAAGGCACCGGGCCTATTCTTCTCGTGACAATGCTCCCTGTTGATGCTGAGATTAGCATCAATGCCGCTATGCTGCAGGTACATTGACTTAGTCACATTTCTCACCCAGACTTGAAATTTTTTCACTTTACTGTATTTTCGTAATAAATGACAAAAATATCTTTGGTACCCTCAGGACGGTCTTGCTAGACTAGAGAAACGAAGAAGATTCGAGACCAAGGATAGGAAATTGGCCTTTGATAGCTTGGAGAAGTTTCAGGAAGAAGCGCGGACTAGTAGATTGGGAATATGGCAATATGGAGATATCCAGTCGGACGACGAGGACATAGCTCCGACCAAGAAGCCTGCCGGTGGAAGGCGCTGAACTGAGTTTTGGCTCTTCGGTTTCTAGCTTTACCGAAAGAAAATGAACCAGGGAGTAACACTCGGTCTTAAATTTTGTATTCTCTTTTGTTTTGTAGGTTTGTTCTCTCTTTTTCTTTGAAGTTTCCTTGTAGGTTAAGGAACCATTTTTTGTTACCGTTGCTTTAATAAGGTTAAGAACCCTAATCTAATTGTCTCCTCCACAAACTTTATTTGCTCATCAAGTTTTGCACCTCATTTATAGGTCTTCATACGAGAAGTTATTTGATCTACTAATAGTTATGAATTAGTATATTAATTTTTATATCATTATCTTAATTTGAAAATTGATCTCACGAAATGTTGTAAATCAGACACAATCTTCTTCAGAGATTGTAATCGAGTCAAGCACTAATCAAACAGGTTCGATAATCGAGGTTCTATCAATATCTATCCCATAAAAAACTACATTTATTAATATAATATGTTCGATTTATCACAAAAAAGGGCCTCTCAAACTCTAGTCCCACTCTATTCTCACTGCTCAAGCTTGGGGTCTACACCGGCGGACTTGAGCGTCTCCGCGTGAGGCTGGTGGGCGTAGGCGTCGCCGCGGACAGGGTCGCCGGTGATGCCATTATCGAACTCCTGCACGTGCGCCCCTTTCCTAAAGAACGAACCTTTCAAAAACCTACCCGCCTCCTTCTCCACCTTCTCCGGCTCATCCACCTCCGGCAGCGTCTCCCTCGTCTTCTTCTTCA
>JAYMSW010001555.1:0-16094 GCA_036897725.1 Erodium texanum | reverse complement strand
GGTCCCACTTTGTGAGTTTTGTTCTTTTTCCTTCCCTTATTGAAACGTGTTTAGCCCACAGAGGTGCAAACAACTAGAATTCATTTTGTTAAGACTCGATTCAACAAAATTATTTGCTTCAATTCGAACTAGTTCGTATAGTTTGTCATGAGATTTATTCGAAAGTTAACATTCAAGTTTGAAATTCGATTTAATTGGTTTAGTTTTTATCACAATATTCAATACAAATTTATTTATTTATATTAAAACAAAATATGAAATCACTTAGATATTAAACGATTCGATTCAACGTGTCTTGATTCATTTATTTTAGATATAAATATTTTTCAAAATTCATTTTAATTATATTATATAAAAATATATGACTAGAAATTAAATATGTGGCTTGCCGGCCTTAAAAGATCGATTTCATGCGTGGTTGTTCACTAAATAAGCTCAACCTCTAGATTGAATTTGGCTGGAACTCATATATGAGATGGAATTTAATATTTATCAAATCAAATCTGAACATCTTATAGAAGACTATACTCGTTTACACTATTCGTCCACATTACATTTTATGTTATTGGGCTGGCTTTTGTTTTAGAAGCCCGTGTAGGCCCAATGAGCCCATATAAGACTAGGCCCAATACGGCCCAAATGAAGCTAAGTGGGCCTTGAAACCGGCCCACGAAACAAAAAGCAATGCAACTCAACTTGTGCTGCAACTTGTGCAAGTTGATGAAAACAACAATTACTCGAAAATATAAAATAAATGAATAAAACACACTCAAGAACAATTGATTTGTCTCGACCAATCATTTGTTACCTTTTCAAAAAGCGTAATTAAATTGCCCTCGCTTTTATCGAATATATCATATTCAACAAGCGAGACAGGGGCAACTTCGTCATTTCGTGTTCCTCTTTGTCTTCCACAGTTGGGAAGCTGAGCTCAAAAGGTTTCTTCAAATCCTAAACCAGAGAGAGCTTTTGTGCTTCTGAATCGCCGGAAAATTAGCAGATTTGTTCTCTCCGGTTAATGCCGGGACCTTCCCTCCGGTGGGTGCGATTAGGTTTCTTCGAAAAGTGAGTCCTTTTTCTCTCATTTTATCAAATTCCATTTCTCAGATTTTTAGCTTCGTTATTTCTAATTTCTCTGTGCTTTTGATTTGGGATTGTTGAGTTTTTTTTTTAGTATTATGATTTGTTTTAGAATTTTAATCCCATGTTGCTATCTAATTTTGTGATAAATTCTGAAGATTTGTTGTTGATTTTTTTTCCAATTTTTGTTGTTCTTATAGATTTGGTAATGAAATTTTGATGCCCAAATTGATTAAAATGATTGAGTCCTTGTGTGTTGAATTGTTGATGCCCAAAATTCAGATAATTTGGAAATTAGGAAGTTACCTATACACCCATTGAGGTTCTCTTTTGTTGTGATTAAACCCTTCAAAGAAATTTTTTAGATTCCCCCAATTTGGATTAGATACTAAATTGCATGAAACTACCTTTATGAATTGTCTACAAACACATAGCCCATGGTTTTCCGTCTATTTTGAACCATAACGACTCGTGAAAATTCATAAAGGTAGTTCTGTGTTTGTGGAGAATTTACTATGAGGTTATGTGTTTGTGGGCAATTCATAAATGTAGTTGTGTGCAATTTACCCTAGTTTAAAAAATGAATTCAAGTGTTGTATCAAGTAGTTTAAGGTGAAGAAAGCTCACTTCTATCGGGTTTTTTTTGTATGAACACATGAATATCATATCATTTTGGATTTTGTAACCGTATAAAATCTTTACATTAAATCCAAGTTCGAGTTGTATCTACATTCATAGATAAGTTATTGTACTTGCAAATTTGTTCTGAAATTGGATAATTCTTCAACATACGTTCAGTTTTTGTGTTCATGATATTGAACTGTACTTTCCCTTTTTCTATTTTCAGATGAGCTTTCACTAAGAATTCTATAGTTTCATCTCACTCAAGCATGAACCCACATGGACAAATCCGAAGCACCCAAGCCTTACAACCTTGGTGACCCGTCCGGTGACATCATCATAAAACTAAGAAACAGTGAAGGAAGGCCCGAGTGGTTCAAATCTCACTCCTCGATCCTCACCAACAAGAGCAAGTTCTTCGCAAACAAGCTCGCTCTTCAAAAGTCAAATCCTTGTGTAGAGATCCAATGCACGGTCTCTAACTATGACCATCACGTTACTCTCCTGAAACTCCTATACCTTGATAAAGAGTCGGTTTTAGACTCGTTAGAGTCGGTCAGATCAGCTCTTGGTGTTCTTGAGGTTGCTGTGGCTCTTCGCTGTGAAGAGATCACACAAAGCTGTGTTGACTTCTTGGAAGCCAACCCTTGGGAAGAGAAGGAAGAGGAAGAGATCATAAAAGTGGTATCGAAGATTGGTTCTGTAGCAATGCCCATTTTAGCCAGGATCCGACCCGTTGATCTGAGTGCTGCAAAAGATGTTTTTGTCTCAGCAATCCGATTTGCCACGTCAGCGGGAAATGGTGGGCCCTTCCCTCCTTTTGGAGACGAGCTCAAAACATCGGCGCAAGAACAAGTTGAGTACATGCTTGGTGAAGATGAGGACGCGCCATTGGTGATAGCAGAGGAAGAAGTCAAAGCAGTGGTCAGAGTCGGTCTTTCCAATATCTGTTCTTCTTTTGAGAATGATCTTCGTTCTCTGGTCAATGAATCGAACCCATTGGAGAGCGAAACAAAACCCAAAACCTCACAGGGAATATCCGATCTTGAATGGATGTGCAGCATCCTCCCGAAAATGGATCTCATGAAGGACTTTGTGTTGACCTGGATAGAAATCTCGGTCAATGTGTTGACCATGGTCAACAACAAGAAACTCGATAACCTCTTCTGGGACTTGAAGGTCAAACTTATCGAGTTGAACACAAAAGTCCTGGAAGCTGTGGGATATGGCAATGTGATACTTCCATCACAAACCCGTGTTCAGCTCCTTAAAGCTTGGCTTCCTTATATCAGAAAGATGAAGCCTTTATTGGATTCAAAGAGCAACGAAGACCCGAGCTTTGCACACAAGATGGACGAAGACTTATGCCAGAGCATTGAAGGAGCGATCGTGTCTCTGATCCTGGCATTGCCATCGAACGATCAAGCTGAGATACTCGCAGAGTGGATGAAGGACGTGGAGAAGGTGAGGTTTCCTGATTTGAGCGAGGCTTTCGAGGTTTGGTGTTACAGAACAAAGTCCGCTAAGAGGAGGCTCGTGGAGGGCTTGGAGATGGTCGGCAATGCAACGGTTAGTCTCTAGGTTTTTTGAGTACTTTCATGTTTTGTTGTTACTAATACTATGTTGTTGTAAGATTTGCATTTTTATGGAGGAGAATTGAAATGGATTTGGTGTTGTTCCTGTTTCAATTCTCTGATAGATTGAGGTCTTTATTGTAATTGTCGAGTTGTTTCAATAATCAGTCGATTATTTGTCTTGTCAGAGTCTCATATCAAAAAGATCTGAATCCGATCACATAAATGTTTTTATGACTTGGTTTAGGAACAAACAGAATGATACATACAATGCATAGATTTATATATTAGGTGGGTTTGAAGATTTTTTTTTTTGGGTATTAATACATGACATTTATTTTTATATTACATCTTGGAAACTTCTTAGATAATTCTAAATTGGTTAAGAGAATAAATTAATTAATTTGAATCTAATTATTTGGATTTTGAGTAGACATATTGTCCCTAAACCACAAGCCAAAAAAAAACATTACAAAATTAAAAGTCATTAAAAGAAGAAAAAAAATTGAATATCAACCAATACAATATTGTTTTTTTTAATATTATTAATACTTAAAACTCTTTTCTAAGCATGTTTTGAAGTAACAATGACAAGTTTGGTGGATGTTCTTTGTCTCTCAATTAGTCGGTGCCTTCTTTAATCCTTTTTTTACATATAAATAAATATTCAATTTAAGAAAAATCATTATTCAAACTCAAGATAATTAATTTAATCAACCGAATTTAAATAAATATTAAGATATAATTATTATTTTTAAAAATAATTCATAATCAAACCAACAAACTCAACGCGGTGTTACTGTGATTCGATCTCATCACATCACGTTGGGCTCGTATATATATATATCGCCTCATTTTGACGAATCATCTCACGACTCGTACGATAAACCGGGGGACGATACGAGAAAAGTGAACGAAGAAAGAGCACAAGTACAGTTTGAGTGGCTCTCTATTTTCTCTCCCCTTCGATTTCTCGTCTCTGAGTCTATCTATTTTCTCGTATCAATCTCTGTAGCGATAAGCGAACCAGAGCAAATATTGACCGCCGATCGGTCGTTGACGACGACGGCGAGCTATTTAGGATCTCCGGTGAGTATCGTCTCTGCAAGGTCACCGTCAGAATGTACGTCAGGGCGGCGCCGCCGACGGATCTGAACAGGAACACGGAGTGGTTCACGTATCCTGGGGTTTGGACCACGTATATTTTGATTCTCTTCTTTGCGTGGCTCGTCACGATCTCCATCTTCGGTTGCTCCCCTGGCATGGCCTGGACCATCGTCAACCTCTCTCATTTCTTCGTAAGACCCTTTTCTTAGTTTCGCCTGATTTTTGCTTAATTTGATTTGATTTGGGATTTGTGTATTCTGAGATCTCCATTCGATTTGGTGAGTGTTTTGGGTTATGTATTAATTTGCAATAGCTGAAGATTGGGTAATTGCTGTATTGAGTGAAAATGGGTTTTTCTCATATGTTTGAAATTTAGAATCAAAATTGTGTTTTGGGGAAGAGGAATTGATGAAAAGTAACTTCGTGACCTGCAATTTAGCTGATTTGGAAAGTTGTGGTGTAGTTTTTATCACATTGAGGCATGTTCATGTTGAGCTGGTTATGATCCTGAGTTGTTTTATGAAGCTGAAGTTCATCAAATGCACTATGTTTTAATGTGTTTCTAGTTTTTATTCGATTCCTTAATTGCATATACTTGTGTGGTATGTATATGATTGACTGTTGTTTTGATTTAGGTCACTTATCACTGCTTTCACTGGAAGAAAGGAACACCATTTGCCGATGATCAAGGTATCTACAATAGACTGACATGGTGGGAGCAAATTGACAATGGCAAGCAGCTTACTCGCAATAGGAAATTCTTGACTGTCGTTCCTGTTGTGCTGTAAGTAGTTTCGTTCATATGCTTCTGACCCGTCATAGATTTAGCTAATATGATGTTAGAACTGAGTAAAGCCTTCTTTTTTCTGGCTGAATTGCTCAATCGGTGTTTGAGATAATGTTAATATTAGCCTGTTTATAGAAGAATTCGATTTTTGTAGGTCTGAGTATAGTAAAGTAACCTTCAGGATAGGTTGTTCTTGATCAAGATGCTGATGAAATTAGGAAAGGAAAGGCCGAGGTGTTCTTGGTTATGCTTATGTTTATTTCCACTGAAAAGCTTGATGAGGGAGAATCATGTTATCTTGTTTTTAAGCCCTGCTCTTCCAGATTTTAGCTGAAAACATAGTTGACTTGTGTTCCTGTTCTTACATAAAAGAGAATATTAGATATTAGCTTATTTAAAGAAGAACACATTTGTTTTTGTGAGCCTAGGTATGGTAAAGAAACCTTCGGGATAGGCTGTTCTAGATCAAGACGCAACATACTCAACCAAACTAAGGAGGATTTGTATGCTGTTGAAATTAGGAATCGAAAGGTTGAAGTGTTCTTGGTAATGCTTAGATGAGGGAGGATCATATTATCTTGTTTTTAAGCCCTTCTCTAAGTCAATATGCAATGTCTTCTCAACTTGGTAATACATATGGAGCTAAATGATTTTGTTCCTATTAAGGCATTATCTTTGGGCTCAAATATGGTATATATAGGTCTATAGCGTAAATACTTATTCTTTGTTTTGCTATGACAACTAACTATTTTGTAATGATGCTTTAACACGAACTCTCGATGTGCTGTTGATCCCCAACTTTTAAGCGTCATTTCTTTCTCAATCTCCATGTTTGGCTTTCTTGTGTATGTGCATGAATTAATCAAACAACAACAACAAACATATCCACCGAGAATCTATTTTATTGTAATCATATTGCCATGATATTGTCTTTTTATTGGTCGTGTATCCTTTCATAATGAGTTTCTTCCCTTTTTTGACTTCTTCCAAAGGACTATCAAGTGCTTTTCATATTGCCTTTCCTTAAAGGTGCCATTGCACAACTTTTTTAACCACAGTATATATGAATGATCGTGACTTCCATTAATCAATATAGTAACCTAAGTGACTATACATTGAAATTTTTACTGATCACGAGCCTCAATTATTCGATCCCTATGACTTTGGCAGGTACTTGATAGCCTTGCACACTACAGACTACCGGCAACCAATGCTCTTGTTCAACACACTAGCGGTTTTTGTACTTGTGGTAGCAAAGTTCCCAAATATGCACAAGGTTCGGATTTTCGGGATCAATGGAGATCTCTGAAGCTCACTCCAAGTACGGCTTTACTCAACTACTCCACTGTGTTGATGTTGGAAGTTGAAACCCAAAAGCAAAAAAGTCGATATATTGTTAAAATATGTATTGTTTTGGCATTTCAATCCAATGGTAATATATATCAGTGTACCAAATGTTGGAACTCAAAGGCTATGATCTGAAGCAAATGTATTTTTCTTTTTCCGAGTGAGAAATATATCCATTTTCTTCATTCTTTTCGTTGTTTTTTTATCGAATCTTTTACAGTCTCCTGTCATTTATTATGTTCTGTATCCATGAATCGATGTATAATTGACAGATATATCGAGTCCTGCTGAGGAAAAAAAAAACTTTGTTGAAACAGTTGGTTAAGGAACCTTGATATGCCTTCTCAGCTTTGGTAACTTATTTTTTTTTCCTTCCCATGCATAATGCAAATATGTGCTGTAATTGAGCTCTTGCTTTTTTCTATATACTGATATTATTCTGAAGAACAATTTCAGATTTTTTTTAATCCTACGGGTTTATAAAAATTAAAACGAATCGAACTGATTCTTCTAATAGTAAAAAGATGTTACATTCAGACAACAACAAGACAAGTAATGCAGATTATGCAGTTCCATCAAAAATCATCAACTTATATACATGTGCCATTGCTTGTGTAAATATCTTTCCTCCATAAAAAGAAAAGCTTTGAAATTTGGATAATTGATTCTCTTAATGTTTAAGGCAAAATCAAAACACAAACCCAAGATTGAATTAATCAACATGCCAATACCATATATGTACTTGTATAATAAGTTTCTGGTTCTGGGCTGCAATGACCAAAATAGCCCCACACACATAGCAAGTAAAGGTGTTACAGCCTTATTATAGCTGCATTAAAGACAGGGCTAAAATTGGAAAATGGTGAAAAAAAGAAAACATGGCAAAAGAAGGTATATCTTTCTGTCTGTGCATCTAATAGTAAAGCTTATTGGCTAACATGCAACTCTGCAAAAAGTGGGTTAATTACAGCAAAGCAAGTTATTATAATAATTTAAGTATAAAAATTAATGGAGGGTCCAGATCTGATCTGGATATGGGCTCTCAGTGTGCTAATGGTGGTCACTATTATTATTCTTTCTGGTGCACACATGCCTTGGGGAAAGTTTGTGGACCCCACCAAACCTCTATTAGATATACGTAAATCTGTTGTAAAATCTATTTTATTCTGACGTAAATTCTGGTTTGAATTATTATTCGTTACTTTAAACTTGGTGTGGATTGAGACGGATATATTTTTATCAACATGAATTAGAAAGAACGTGTTTTTTTATTGACAGTTTACAGTCTGACTCAGACCGTAACTATTTCTTACATATGCTTCTATATAGATGACACATTAATCGAGTTCTGCATCTTCGTTTACTAATTGGATCTTTTACATATGAAAAATAGACGAACATGTGATAATGATGATTAGCACAAGAAGAAGGATGATACATATATAAATGATAAAGCAAGCTCTTTAGATCAAGATTAGATAGAATATTAACCCCATACAAAATGTTAAAACATTACACATTATTTTTATACCAAACATTCCAATGAACCCTAAAAAAACTTGGCTTTTCACTTGATCCCCAAATTTGTGAAGCCAACCTAAAATGAGCTTCAAAAATCCCCAATCACCAAAACAGTAATTATAATTAATTAAAACCAATGATGATGATGAACCCAATTTGCTGTATCCTATCTGTTAGATCATCATCATCATGATCATCAGAAATCAAAAATTAAAAACCAAAACCAAACCCAAATCAGCCCTACCATGTGAGTAAATTAATCAATAAAAATAAAATAAAAAAGATTAATATATCTATCTCTCTCCTTTACCATGACCCTCCTCCTCCACCCAACATCCCACTCCAATACCCACTTGAGATATTGATCATATCACCATTGATTTGCTGATGATCTTGATCTTGATCATCATGGGTTCTTGTACTTGAGCTCGGAGCTTGCTGCTTCAGGTCTTGAAATGGGAACGAGGACACACTAGCACTCCCCAATCCAAGCCCATCAAGAGAAAAATTCAAGCTTTGTGGCTTCATGAATTGTTGATGATGATGATCTTGCAAAGAAGTGAACCCGGATGTGTACACCAGACCGGTTGTGATCGGATCTTGAACCGGCCCGGCCGATGAACCGGTCGGCGGCATCATGAAAGAAGAACCCATGAAACCCCTAGAGAAACTCAACCCAAGATCTTGATCATGACGATGATGATGATGATTTTGATGACGATGATCAGTACTAATCTGGACCGTTGGATCAGTTGGATCAGCGGGAGTACTCAACTTGATGTGTTTCGCTGACGAATTGTTGTTAGGGGTTGAAGAAGAAGAAGGATTAGGTCTCTTGTTCTTCCTAGACCCGCCGCCGACAGGAATGTTCCGGAGGGACCCACCGGCCGTCCAGTACCTCCGGCAAGTCTTGCAAAAGTACCTAGGTTGCGAGAGACTATAGTTGTTGTAATAACAAAACTTGGTGTTGGTCGAATTACACCTCGGACAGTTCAGTCCTTGCTCTTTCGCCGGCCGCGCCACCTTGTTGTGATCGTCGCCGTCTTTCGGAAACGTCGTTCTTGCGCTTCTCATCGCTCCTCCGGTGTCCTGATCCGACCAAACCCATATAAAAAACAACGTTAATTTATCGAAACCCTGAAACTCAGAACCCCGAAGATCAGATCTTATAGGACACAAAAAAAAAAAAAGTTATCATCGTAACAATCTAGACCCACTTGAGATTTAAGGTTTTGAATCAAAACCCACGAAGAAATAACATTAATTTATCAGAACCATGAACTCAAATCTTGGTACACATAACTGATAAAATAAAGCTATCATTGTAACGATCTAAACCCACATAAGATTAAGGTTTTAAATCGAAGATCATAGACAGAAAGAAAACTAAAAACCACCTGTGGCCATTGAGCAGTGTCCATGGATCGATATCGATGAAACAAGAACAAAGATTATGATATGAAACCAGGTTCTTGGGAGGGACAAGAACTTAGAGGAACATGGTTTCTACAAGGTGAAGAGATGAGAGAGAGAAGAGATGAGGAAAAAGACACAGCTTTTTCTCTCTCTATGTCTCAGAGCTTTGGATATAAAGGCAGCAGAAAGGAATGTTTGTAGAGAGAGGAGAGAGAGGGTTTTGTAATAAATTTGTATGAGTATGTGACAGTGTTAGTGTATAATAATATCACCTTGCTTTATCGGTTGTGTTGTGTACTACATACAGAGAGATGTGGGTCGTTTTGTGACTTGTCTACTACATTATTATATATGCTATTTTAGGTTTATAGGTTGTTTATTGAGTTTAATATTGTTATCTTCGGAGTGGAGAATAATAATAACAACTTGATATTAGGGTTTTATTCTTGTTTTATTTATTTTTTTGAATTAGTTTAATGTTTTGTTATATTATCTCTAATCAGTTGTATCAGAATGTTTGATGTCTTTTTTTATTTAAAAAATTCATTTGATTTCTAAATTAATTAAATGAGAATTGTTAGATGACTGTAGTATAATTTAAGATAATTTTCATATATTTTCATGATTGCCTATAAATATATAACTATATCGTAAATTTTTACGAAAACATCACATAATAAATTTTTCAGAGACACATGACTATTCTTATGAACTTACACGTGTCACTATCATACAAAATAGATAGAAACCATAAGAATTTTTGATTTCTTTTTATCATGTGACTTAAAAGGAGCTTTGAGATTTTATGAAATTCTGGAACTATTCAATATCATCCTATACAATCTTCCAATTTCAATATACTCAAGTACGGAATCAATTAAAACACTAAGATTACAAAATGAGTAGTTTTTTAAGGTATTATAAAATTTTAAAATCACACAAAAACAAAAATAGAATATTTTATACCATGATAACACTTGAAAATTAAAACTAATCATACGTACGATGAAAAATTTACTATGATTCATGTGTATGAAAATTTATTATGAAATTATATATACATAGGTAGTTTATAAAGTAGTTGAATACAACTTACCCTTGATTGTATAGATATTTGTGTGTATGTTATATATGTACAATCTTGTATATATGATTCTTCCTTAGGTCTTTTTCTTTTCTGATCAAATAACTCAAACATGAGTCAAATCAATAAATTTAGATTATTCCTCACTTTCATAATTAAATTCTAAAACGTCAGAGGTTGCTTACCAACTAAATGAATAGTTGATTAATTATCTCCTGTCGTTGTGTAGTATTTCTTACTTGGTTTCGAGTTGATTAAAACATAATTATAGTTTTATATATGTAAAACAATGTCTTAATCCACTAGTAACTCGAAAATAATCAATAATAATTTTTTTTTTTAATGTAGGGCCAAATCGTGCAACAACATGAATCACGTAAAAGTTAATCGCTATCCATTCCACTTATTCAGTAATTAAATCTAGACAAAATGTTTTGGCTAACCTCATTATTCCGAGTAATTAAGGAAATGGGTTCACGAAGTTGACCCTAATCAAATGATAATCTTCAATTAATAATCACCATCATTTAGCTTCCGCTATTTGCTACTTCCTTCCTTTTCAATTCAAATTTCATGACTAATCGAATTTGGTGCCCTTTTCTGCAAATATAATGATTGTGAATCATTTTGTATGTAACTCAAAATCACAATGTGACCCCTTTTTTTTCAACTATTTGAACCCATCATTTATGTGAATGGCTAGAGAAAAAAATAACATATTAGTAAGTTTAGCTAGTACATGCACACGTGTCTTCCTACAATTGGATAAGATTCACGCATTTGTTATTTTTTTTTTATATAATTGACTCTGACATAATATTATTAAGTTTTTATATGAAAAGATACCGATTATATCATTATGAAGTAAGCAAGTTAAAAGTTATCACTTTTAAATGAGTCGAACATTTCAATCTTTATTTAAACCTTAATAATAAAATGACTATCACTTATTTTGATTCAGCAAACAATGTGTTTCCACAATTTTTTTATAAGATATTTTCACATATTTAATCCATCCCTTAAACATATATCAATCCACATTATACAATACAAAGAAAATACCGTACCCATTGTTTTCAAATATCGAAAGAAAGCTCTCACTGGGGTTCGTCAGTGTTCAAAAAGTTATTTCTCTTGGTCACTCGCAATTCAATTATGTTGGAGAAAATGATAATTATTATTATTACTATTTTGTTATTTACAAATAATTATTTTAGATTATACTGTGTTTGATATACAGTTTAATTTAATCTGGTTATCAAACAATATAAAACTATGTTTATTTAGAACTAACTACATTATTGGTCATACCTACAAAATCAACCGTTAGTAATGTTTCTACTAAGTTTCAAAAAAATACGAAAAAAAAGCACATGCACAAATAGATTAAAACATTTATGAAGTATATAATATATATAGCATGAATTTAATACAACCACGAGCTCCACAAAAAAAAAGCACTATACATTTATGCATGTGTTCAAGTCTCATAGAACTACACATGCTTCAACAGTCTTGTGAATCTGAAATGTCTCAAAAGACACAAAGAAGAAGGAAAAAAAAACAAAATTTCAAAACCAAACAGGCCTTTAACGAAGCACATGATCAAACGGTCCTGATTGGCCGACCCCTTTCGGACATTGATGACACTGATCGATTTCAGCAAGTAGGTCCCACCAGTCCATTGTAGGAGGCGCGTTGCTATCTCTCAGATCAACCGCACCTACCCACCCTCCCCGGCCCCACCTAATGGTTTCTCTACACGTGGCCAACATCAACGGCTTACATCACTGTTCTATCGATCACATATACGTATTAATCTACACGTGGCTGTAGAGTATAGAGCCTGGTGGAGAGTGGCGGCGGCTCGTTAATGTTGGTTCATGTCACGTGATTGGCTCCAGTTTTTGACGTGGACCACATACGGTAGTGCGTGCCACGTCAGCAAGCAAGTTGCTCCTTCTTTGCCGTTTCTTATGTTTCGATGTCGTACGTACGAAAACGACAGCCATTTCGACCCCGTCCGATTAGACCTTCCACAGCCGTCCGATGATACCTGGGTCTCCTCCGCTGGATTCGCTGCGGGCCCCGCTAAATCTCTGTTTGAATTTTTTTGATGTCCGAACATCGGTCTAAGTCTAACTAGTTGTGCAATCAAATAATAAGAATTTTAAAAAAAAGAGATTCGTATTATTCTAAAAATATTTTTATTCATTTTATTTAAACACACCAACCATTTTTTTTATAAATATATAATGTTCAAATTATAATAAAAATACGATTAAAATTTATTAATATGGAATAGGAGAACACAGACAAGGACTTAGTTTGGAGTTAATGCATACGAGATACTTTTTAAGGTTTATGTTTGTGGGGACCATGTATGTGTCTCTGTGAAAATGAGTTAGCAATTACTTTTTGTAGAACACGTTGCAGAAATGTGCAGTTCATTTATTATTAGCCAAACACGGTCATAATGGTGGGCCCATTGGTTTAGGCCGGCGCCTCCACGGGTCCCACCACGGAGAAAAAAAATTAATGGACGAAATTATTTAAATTTTCAGTGAAATCTTCAATTTCAATCCTCACATATCTTACACGTGTTGGTGTTTGAATTATTATTTTTAGCGGGAATTATATAAAAGAAATGTTATCGAGTTTCATGTTTGAATAAATAAGCGTTAAAAGACAGATCGATATTCTGCCGTTATAAAATAGTGTATGTCAATGATGCAAATAGTATCGTAAGTTCTAAAAGGTACATATCAATGCTCTAGTTACATTGACCCATGGGTATTTTCGTCTTTTCTTAACCTAATTCACTTTACCATTAACAATATTTTATTGTGTGACTTTGGGACACGGATCTATATTTTTGAAATTTAAGAATATCATGAGTTCGAACCCGAAACTTAAACACTTTCCTCCTTATTTGTAAACTCATGCACATATTTGAAGCTATGGGCTTAGGCTGGGCATAAGAGGCCTAGGTTCAGTTACAGGCCCATTTGTTGCAAACTTCAAAAGCATGTTTTTCTTCATCATTTTTCTTTTTAAAAAAATGATTTGACTCGATTTGAGTTGGGTCGGGCTATCCATGGGCCAAGTGGTGGGCCAAGAGAGGTTCCACCAGAGGCGAATACGTGGTGAGGAACAGAACCCGGCCCATCCCCCACATGGATGTGTGTACATATCCGGCCCACTTCACATGGCTCTTTTAATTTTTGTAATCATCATTTATTTTTTTGTTTAATTATTGTTTAGCTTGATCCAGTTTTGTCATGGTTGGCTCAATTTTAATTATATTACTTTTAAATCTGTATTTTAGTGGTTGATGTTTAGCCAAAGATTCGAAGCAGTGATTAAAACACTTATTTGTATTCATCTATTTGTGTTAAATATAGAAAGAAAAAAAAAGTTTCAGGTTCATGTCATTTTCGATCAAAAGGCCCACAACACACCATCAAGTTCAATAATATGACAAAACAAAAAGAAACGTTTCCAAATAGTCAATATATTTATGCTATTTGTCATAATTTAGTTTTTATTTAATTTCGAGATCCCACATTTTATTTGAGTTTAGTCTTAAATATATATATAAAAAAAGAGTTAATTGCATATGGTTATCTTCATGAATTATTCGAAAACGTAAAACCTTAAAGTAAATTTTTATGGAATTAACTTTTTCATAGATATATAGATACTCTTATAAATTTTAACGTGTCATCATGTTACAAACTATAGAGAAATTGTTAAACAAAAAATTGACTTTTTTCGTCATGTAATAATTTGCACATGATTTTGAGATTATGTAATATTCTTGGATTACTCTTTCTCATCTTATTATCTCCCGATTTCAATACATACATGGAAGATTTCGAGAATAAAACTAAACTGAAATAAGAAGATTAAACAACGTCAATGAATAGTTTTTAGAGTATTATAACATTTTAATGTCACGTTTAATTAGTTACACGACATAAAAAATCGTGTATTTTGATAGTTTTCGTCGATATTATTTGTAGGAGAAAAAATTACTACAAGGCTCTATATCGGTAAGAATTTAAGATTACGTGTTTGTGGAAAATTCATAACGATAACTGTTTGTTGAAAAAATATTTATTTCTCTCGTACAGGTATCGATACAAATTTTATCTGAAATCTTTACTTTCATCTCTTTATATATTTCTTTTATTAGGGTTAGCCTTTGCAGCTTCTTTTGAAATTGAGGTAATGATATATTAATTAAGTCAAATGAAGCACCTAACTTTTAATTAATGAAACGTGTAGGAAATGTGTATAGAGTCTCTTTCACTCACACCCAAAACAACACGGTTTAATATTTGGAATCTTAATAAATAAGTATACCATAATTGGAGTCAACGGTCAACTATGAGTAACAATGGTCCAATTCCAATGAATTGACCATTTTATTATATGATTGTAACTAGATATGGTCGGCTGCATTCCCAATATGTTGTTTTTGGAAATCATAAGGACTTACTTGGCAATGTGTATTTAATGATACAGACAAAGATTAGTTGCACCATGACAAGATGGATTATACATATTTTATTTTATTTTATAAATGTATAATATATTTTTAATATAGATATCCCAGTCACAACATAGTGTGTTATTGACTATGCAATATGTAATAGTAATATTATAATTTCCGGAATAACATAATATATTCCAGATTTGGTTGCTTAACAAATAGATAGAACTGGATAAAATAATCCATCAAACACACGCATGGGATGACTTAAAATAAATAAATAGAAATAATAATTATTGTCCTTGCTATAATTCGATTACTAATAGTGAAGAAGGATAATTTTCTTAACCACTAAGTTAATTTTATAAATGGGTTGTTATAATATTCATATTAGATATAAACCATATTAAATTTTTAACTAGTTACTCGAATGCCATTTGTTAATTATTTAGCCTAAATTTGTTATAATTATAGTTAATTTGAATTCGAAGTTAAGTTAATTTAACAGAAGAACGTGATTTTAGAGTTTGATAGACTCATCAACCAATCGAACATATGTTATATACTAACAAACTAAACCGATTTCGAATACTTATTTTTGAACCAATCAAAAGTTTATTTACATCAACTCGTTAAAACCAAATCGAATAATTTTCCAAGCTCAATTGGATCCTGATAAAATTAAATTAAATTTGACTCGTTTTTATCCCCACTACTTTTCACTACAAAACAGATCATTTAAATATTACTATCATTTTCAATCATATTCTATTATATAAGGCTCAAGGATGATGTGTGGAATACTAACAACAATAAGAATACAAATTTGTGCAATTATTGCACTTTTTAATAAAGTCAATATTATTTTGGCTTTTAGGTAAGAAATTAAGAAAAAAGCTAGTCCTTTACATTTTAGTTGACTGTTTGACTTTATATTTTCAGTACAATTAATCAAAAAAAAATTATTATAATTCTCTCAGTTACTTTGCATCTTACGTAGAACCTCTATAAATTAATACTCGATAAATTAATAAACATGATAAAATAATAAATTCTTCC
>JAYMSW010001554.1:0-16098 GCA_036897725.1 Erodium texanum | reverse complement strand
GGAGGATGTAAAGAGAGCTGTGGAGAAGCTCATGGATGAAGGAGAGGAAGGTGAAGAGAGGAGGAAGAGAGCCAAAAAGCTTGGAGAAATGGCAAGAGAAGCTATTGAAGAGGGTGGCTCATCGTATCTCAACTTGACACTTTTGATTGAAGACATTTTATCATTCAAATAATACTTTCGAATTTATAAAAATTATTTATACATTCAATATTTAATTTTGTATGTCGCAAAACAAAATGATATATAACATATGATTTGAGCATTTTAATAATCTTTCTTTATCTCCCAATAGCTAACAATGGAATGGTTGACAAATCAGTGCATGCCGGGCCCGACAGGCACGGGGTGGCTGTAGAAGCTCGACGGTCACCGCATTGACATATCAAGGTCCATACGTCGAGGGGCCGTGAGGCTGAAGTAAGGGTTATTTTGGGTACAGTGTAAACCTTGAGGGGTATTATGGTCATTTCGGAGTACATTCAGTTTGATGTTATTTACGGACTGTGCCATTGGTGGTCTCTTTTCTTTCCACAGTTGGTCAGTTCATCTTCAACACAGAGAGACCTTCAGGAGACCCAGATTCATCCCATTTCTCTGCGATCGAATCTCTGCAAAACCCTTCCAAAACCCTAATATTTTCCAGTTGGTACCTTACTTCCGTGTCTGCGGATCTCTCATTCTCAATTGATCCTAAGTTCGCATGGTCCTCTTTTGATTTCCGGTACTTCTTCTATTCCGCGCCCAAATCTGATCTAGAACCCTAGAAGATTGCATGTTTCGTTTTGGTTTCTGGAATCTTCGTATGCATCGATGAGATAGATTTTCTTTTTTCTCTTCGTCTTTACAGGTTTGGGCGACGGTTCGTGACGGGGACTTGATGAAGCGCGAGCTGGCTCTTGCTATGGAGGTTCAGCCTGAAATGGCGGGTTCACTCCGGAGAAATCGAGCGTCCCAGCCCCAGGTTCTGAGTTCGGCTCAGACTAGTTCACCAGTAGAGGTTTCTGAGGATGTTAACGGTGAGAGTCGTAAGTGTTCTTTGAGGGATGACTGTTTGATTGTATATACTCGGCGAAAGAAGCCTCGGCTTGGTTATTTTGATGGGTTTTCTGAGAAAACTGTAAGCAACGACTCTGGTTGCTCGGAGGTGGGTCGGAAGAGTGAGTCGATTGAACCCAACTGCAATGTGGGTGTTGAGGAGTGTGAAATGAATGATGATGCATTTGAAGAGAAACCCGGATATAATTTGGAGGAGTTCATAGATGAAGAGGATCCAAACAGAAAATTAAAGCTATCTCTTAATGATGGAGATGTTCAGTGGACAGAAGTGGTGATTGATGAGGAAACTGATTGCTTGGATATGAGGACAGAATATAATGTAGAAGTTGAGGTGATAGAGAATGGATTAAGTGTACCTGAATTTGCGAAGAACGAATCAGCTCTAGGTCTAGACATGGAGGCAACTGGTGAAGGAAGTGTATTGACAGCTAGCAAGAAGAATTTGGAATTGAAAATGTCAAAAAAGATTCTTCTGAGCAAGAAGCCATCTACAGTCAAAGAGTTGTTTGAAACTGGGTTGCTTGAGGGTGTACCAGTTGTGTATATGGGCGGAAGGAAGGTTAATCTGACACCACATGTTTATTTGCTTTATTTAGTTTTTAAGTGCACTCATTTGTTTGTTAGTCTATCAACAACAAATATGGGTTGAATTGTCAATTACAGGCATTTGGCCTCCGAGGTACAATTACAGATGTGGGAATTTTGTGTTCATGTTCTCTGTGTAGGTGGTGCAATGTAAGTATTCTATCACATCCCTTGTCTGTCTGGCATGCAAGGTAGTTTGGTAGCTGGGGGAACTTTTGTTTATCGGGTTCGTTTGTTTCATTCATTTGCTAATTCATTATTGCAGGTCATTCCGCCTTCCCAATTTGAGATCCATGCTTGTAAAGCATACAAAAGGGCATCTCAGTATATTTGCTTCGAGAATGGAAAGAGTCTGCTTGATGTGCTGAAAATTTGCAGGGGCACTCCTCTGCACATGTTGGAAACAGCAATTCAAAAAGCCCTGAATTCTTTGCCTACAGAGAAAACTTTCACCTGTAAAAAATGCAAAGGTTTGTTCTTTATTTGAAGATCAGTACGGGATTTTGTGGTTACCATGTTGGTAACTATGCAAATCTGAAATGTTTATTTTTTCAATCGTGATGGTTATTCAATGATTTGTAGGGTCCTTTCCTTCAAGATATTTTGGAAAAACAGGGCCTGTATGCCAATCATGTGTGACAAATGAACCTCAATGCATCTTACCACATGCAACCATTGAAATAACTAGGTTTGCTTTTCTTATGATTTTCCTAATGGAGCTCTGTATATTGTCTCTCTTGTCACATGGTTTGAATTGCTGTAACTGTGAACTTATTTACCTTTTGCTTGGTTATGCTGGCCAGTATTATAAAAAATATTATATCATTGTTATTTATATTTGGTATTAAGAAAATGAGATTTACTTTGGCTCTTTGTTATGGAACTTTTTTCCCTGTTAAATTATGTCATTACATGTGAATTAAGATAGAAAAAATGATATGTCAAAAAAAGAGAGAGAAAAAATGAAAAGAATAGCTATTACTGTGGTGTGCCTTAAAAACTGTACTCTTGCGCTCAGTTATGAATCATCGCTCTATCGACAGAAATTCTATGTCTTACTAATTTTATTGCCACTTCATTTCAACAAACCCTTGAATACCTAATGGGCATGGTGCAATTTAAAGAAATATTGTAAAAACAAGTTGGAGGTCGATATGACTCATGAAAATGCCTCCACCCTATGGAGCTGATCCTTTAAATAGTGTTTCCTATTGTTCTTTTATGCATGTTACTTAAAAATTCTACATCATGCTCATTGATTCAAAATTTAATGTTTGTAAACCAAACAAGTCATTTACTATTTGATTCCATTCTTTATTAAACAATCTTCAAGATGTCACCAATTTAGATTGCCCTGTTAGTGGCTTAACTCTGTCTTGGAATGTTGTGTGTTTTGCTTGTTGCCTTGTACTACTAGTCAATGTTATTGAAACCAGACCAAGGGGCTGAACCAGTTGAATTACCGGGGCCACAAGTCTGACTTTTTGGCCAGCTGGGTCACTAGCAATTGCTTAAAATGTAAAAATAAAAACAATCAAGCATTGAATGGATGAAACCCAAACCTAAACTGAAATTGTAAAATCATATTATAAATCACATGATAACCGGTACGTATGGCCCTCCCCCAGTAGCAGTACTTCCTCCAGGATAGCAGCAGCAGCGCCTCTAAATGGACCTGTGGAACTGATAGTTTTTTTTTGTATGGTCGAGCTGGTACAGATAAAGTTCAACCGACTTTTGCGTTTTGCCATCTCATACCATCCAAGATGATTGGTAAAAGGAGACCAAAACCCAAGTTGGGCTGGCTTGGACAATTTCATCCCATCTAGTTTAGATGATTGGTACGAAGAGAACTGAACTGGATTCCTACTTGGTCCTAGTTGAACTGGTCACACCTGCTGGCTGTGTTCCATTTGAACAACTATAGTAGTACAAGCACAACTGGGCTGTCTATGTATGATGCTATGACATGCATTATTGGTATGAGTTTTAATTATTAAATTTTGATGAGGTTAGATGTGCGTACTGATGGTTGAGGGCGAAGTTAATTTGTATTTAGTTTAGTACAGTATATCTCGATAGTAGACACCTATTTTTCATCTGTATATGTTTTCATCTGTATTATTTTATTTAGGTCGCCAGAACCAGTTGTGGTCCCGAAGTTTCCCAAGACCGCTTCAGTTCGTAGCTTTTTAGATGAACCTCCTCGTAGATCAACCCCATGGTTAGCATCTTATTTTCTGGATGAAAATGTTTCTTGGTTGTTTTTCCTTCGCCTTTTTGCCAATTTTTAAATTTGTATTATTGTGATTATTCATTTTTGTTGAAGTGTCCCCCATTGAGAGGAGGGAAAATCTCAGGTAGCCACACCCGAGTATACACCATTATCACTGGTATGGTATTGGGGTGTGACATGTTTGTACTTTCACCCCGTTCATATATTCTTGGTCCACGTGCATTGCCCTCTTTGTTGTTCGGCCTGCACAAGAGGGGAGTGTTGAAATGTCAATTAAAAGCATCCACCTATTAGCTTATGCTTTTGGGTTGGAGTAAGTTGAACCATTCTAATCACTTAAAGCTCTTAACCTGCAATATTTCAGGTCATCAAAATCAGTTCCAATGTCAAAGTCCGTGGGAAGTGCATCTCTGAGTGTTGCTTCAGACAATAAGAAACGGTGGAATAAAACAAAAAAGTTGGTATTGCTGTTATCTTGTTATTTATTGCAGTTCAGAGTATTTCTTGTTCAGGTTTCTGCTTTCTGGCTTGGTAAGTAAGTAAATATTTGCTTGTTGGATAATATTTCTCCCTTTCTATTTCAGGTCAGAGAAACCATTTATTAAATCAAAGTCCTCTGGAAAGGCCACTGGAAAGAGTAAAGGGAAGATATTGAAAAGGTTGGTGTCTCTATTATTTGACTCTTTTTTCTGTCCATTTGTTGGTTTACATTTCTGGAAAATAATCAACATCCTGCCCTTTGTTGTCTATTATCATGAGTTGTATTTTTTATACTATTTCTCCTTTCTCTATTTCTTTCAGGTCAGTGAAACCGTTTGTTGAATCAAAGATCTCCTTAAATGCTTCTGAAAGGAGTGTAGGGAAAATTTCGAAAAGGTTTGTGTCTCTATGTTTATCTTCTCCGTCCACAATTCAGCCTTGTATATATATTTTGCTTTACATTTTTGAAAAACAATAAACACCCTGTCCTTCGGTTCGGTTGCTTCTTCAACCTTATTTATATGCTACCATTTGCGGTGGATAGGGCCAGTAAAACCATATATCTTACCAAAGCCCTCCAAGAAAGCCTTATCTGTAAATAGCTTTGCATCCTAGGATTCAATGGAAGATAACAGTAAAGTTAGTCTCCTTTATTTTTAGGTTTATTTCTGGCAGATACATAACATATATTGCTCTCTGTCACATTTATTCTCCAGAGATCAAAGGCTGCATAAATTGGTTTTTGAGAAAGGTGGATTGCCAGATGGATCTGAAGTGGCATATTTTGGTTGTGGACAGGTTGTTAACTATAATAATTGTGTCTGATAATATACTTCCGGTTAATAAATTGTGACATTAATTACTTATTCTTGGCAGAAACTGATTGATGGTTATAAAACAGCCTCTGGAATATTTTGTTTTTGCTGCAACTCTGAGGTATCCATTTTTTATTTATATTATTCCTCGAGAGTTACTAGTTCATGGTTAATATACAAGATATATTCATGATGTTTGTATTCTATTTTCAGGTCAGCCCCTCGCAGTTTGAAGCTCATGCGGGTTGGGGTTCGCGTAGAAAACCGTTAGTTTATATTTGAGATATTGTCACCATCTTGAGTTACATTACTTTACTGTAAACTGATGTCAATTTGATAACATTTCCTATTGTAACTGGCAGCTATTCATACATTTACACATCTAATGGAGTATCTCTCCATGAATTGGCGATTTCTCTTTCAAGGGGTCGGAAGTACTCTTCTAAGGATAATGATACCCTATGCACAATCTGTTTAGACGGTGGCAATCTTTTACTTTGTGATGGATGCCCAAGGGCCTTCCATAGAGGTGAAGTAAATTACTCTTGACAAACTACACCAGTTATTTATTTTCTTATGATCCTTGGGACTGTTCTGACTATTAGAATGGGAGTCAAAGTAAAGATCTTTTGTATGTTTCTGTGGAGTGGATGGTGTCTTTATGATATTTTATCACGATTGTTGAAGCTCCTGAACTTGCTTTTCAGTTGTAACAGATTAAAATTGTCTTCCAAGAGCGTTTTAATTGCCTGTTTTTATTTCAAGATGTTGTTTGTCTGAGTTTATTGTGCCGGGTAATTTGATTTTCTATGCAGAATGTGCATCCCTACCAAGCGTACCCTGTGGTGACTGGTACTGCATATATTGCCAGAATATGTTCCAAAGTCAAAGGTTCGTTGAGTGTAATGCCAATGCTGTAGCAGCTGGTAGAATGTCAGGGGTTGATCCTATCGAACAGATAACCCGGCGCTGTATTCAAATTGTCGGAGACATTGCAGCTGAAATCAGTGGATGTTCATTGTGCAAGTATATACACATGATCGTTAATACACATATTTTAGCCAGTCTATGGCATTAATTATGTTATGCAGTTTATAACACAAGTGTTTCATAGGCTCTGTTTCTTTTTTGCCACTTCATGAGCAAACATTGCATTTTAGTTGACATTTTATTTGTCTTCCGGTGGCAGAGCTCATGATTTTTGCAAAACAGGATTTGGTCCCCGTACAGTTATACTGTGTGACCAGGTATTGTCTTTGCTTTTAGTGCTCAAGCGATTTAAACCTACAAGTCGTGATTTACACTTCTATTTATTTATTTTCTCTAATTTTGACCAGTGTGAAAAGGAATATCATGTGGGCTGTTTGAGAAGTAAAAAGATGGCAGATCTAAAGGTGTGTCAAAATGATGGTTACTGCCTTTTTGTTAATTCTAGTTATGAACGGCTCCTTTTCCTTGTGTACATTTGACATAAGGTTGTTTCTGAACTGAAAAAAATGATGCCACTTGTATGATAGGAAATACCAAAAGGGGACTGGTTTTGTTCCATGGATTGCACAAGGATCAATTCTACATTACAGAAGTTGGTAGCGCGTGGTGTTGAGAGACTCCCAAACTCTATTGATATTATAAGGAATAAGTTCACTGAAAAAGGATTAGACGCTACTGATGATCTTAATGTGAGTTGGAGAGTGCTCTGTGGCAAAGCCACTTCTCCTGAAACTAGGCTGTTACTTTCGGAGGCTATTGCTATCTTCCATGTAAGTATTTCTTTTTATAGGCTTTGCGTAGTGTGGTTTTTTTTAGTAGTAACTTTGTTAAGGGATATGATAAGCTAATTCTTTGCATGAGGATATAATTAGATTTTACTTAAGCCGATCTTTACTATATTGGTTATCTATACTTGCAATTTTACTACTGTAGAGCACAACAAACATATGTGAAGAGGATCAATCATTGTTGTAACACTATTTATGCGTGTTTTCTAAATGTGTCAGGCAAGCTTTGACCCAATCAATGATTTATTAACCGGAAAGGACCTTATTCCATCCATGGTTTATGGGTAAGCAGAAATATCATTATTCTTTCTTGCACAATTACTTTTTTTCCTTATATATGGTGCTCCCTTGTCATTTTTTTTTTTACTGAGTTAATTTGATACACCTCTTTGTTTTTCATTCTCTTCAGACGGAATACTAAGGGCCACGAATTAAGAGGCATGTACTGTGCAGTCTTAATGGTCAAGTAAGATCCGATCTTATTTATCTATATGACCCGGCTATATGGCACTGTAGAGAGAATGTTGATGGCCATAGTTTTTTGCTCATTTTGCAGCTCACATGTAGAATCAGCTGCAATTTTTAGAGTTTTTGGACAAGAAGTTGCCGAGCTGCCTTTGGTTGCTACAAGAAAAGGTAACCATGGCAAGGTGAGACTTTTCTTGAAATTCAGATGTCCACCTACTGTTTTTGCTGGGATTTTAATCGAGTGCTTACTCTTGTTCCAATGAAACTGATTACTTTTTTACAGGGTTATTTTCAAGTACTGTACTCGTCCATTGAAAACCTACTGGCATCCTTGAAAGTGGGCAACATTGTGCTTCCAGCGGCCGAGGAGGCAGAATCCATATGGGCAGATAAATTTGGTTTTGCAAAAATGAAACCCTACCAGGTACTTGTCACCTGTATAAAAACATACAGTACTTGTATTCACTGTGTAATCTTCTATTGTACATTTTATTGCAGCTGAGTAGATATAGAAAATGCTGGAGGCAAATGTTAACTTTCCATGGAACCACCATGCTTGAGAAAATGGTACCCGAACACCGAATCGTGCAGACTGCAGAATGTATAGAAGAACCCACCATGGTTGGAGGGTTGGATTAGGTTACAGAATGTCGGATTCGGCTATTTTTGGTTCGAAATTTAATTTCATTGTAAAAAAAATGTGTTCTATGCCTTCCCCTAGTTTTTGGTTACATCAAATTGTCACAAATTTTCATTTTAATAGTAATTTTATATATCGTCGTGATGACTTGGGACCTGGTCACCAGACTAAACATTTAGATATTATATTACAACATTCTTTTTGGCTTGAAACCTAATCAACAGATTAAGGGTTTACACTTATTTGCTTGAATCAAAGCATAATATAATATGAAATTACCTAATAAATATGGAGCCTCTGGATACTTTCTTCTTAACCCATGTGTTGTTTGGATTGTTTCATGATGTGGATCAACAATGACATGCTAATGTGTGAAGAACCTTCAACTTCCATGGCCTTCCTTGCCATTTCTCCAAGTAGTTTTGCTCTCTCCCTTCTTTTATCTCCTTCTATTCCTCCATCCATTAATTCATCAATTGCCTTTCCAATCCCGTCTTTCTTGACCAACACGCCAAGTTTTTCTTCCTGTCCCCATCTCACGGGCACCTCCACCCCAACCCCTACCCCGATCTTCAACACCTGTACGATGAGTCTTTCATTCAAAAATTGTTCTGCAAATAACGGCCATGTTACTAGAGGAACGCCCGCGCACACCCCTTCGATGGTCGAGTTCCACCCGCAATGCGTTAAAAACCCTCCGACCGCCTGGTGGGACAGGATCAGGACCTGAGGGGCCCACCCTTTGATCACAAGCCCCCTACCCTTCACCCTCTCCTCAAACCTCTCCTCCAAGAGCCACTTCTCCACCTCCTCGAACCTCTCCGTCTCGGTCTTGATCACCCATATGAACGCCCGTTTCGAGGCTTCCAAGGCGAGCCCGAGCTCGATCAATTGAGACGGGACTAACCGGCACAAACTACCGAGACAAGCGTACACGACGGACCTTGGTTCCATGGAGTCTAGCCATCCCAAGCATTGGCTCTCGTCCGTGGACGCTCTGTGCCCTCCCTCAAACTTGTCTTGACTCTCCTTATTGCACAACGAAACCGGCCCGACGCACCATACCTTCTTGCCGATGGCTTCTCTGTACAGCTCCGCACACCCATTCTCCAATTCCTCAAAGCTATTCACAACGACCCCATAAGCCGATGCTTCGGCTTCTTGCATCTTGTCGCGCACGTCGTCCAAATCCGGCAATGTCACGAAAGAACCCGGTAGCTGAGCCGGCGTGATCTCGATCCTCTGCGGTAGTCCCGGGACAACAAAAGGCTCCGAGCTCGAACCCACGGACCGGTGCGAGGTGTGGAGTCTTATGTTGTGGGAACAGAGGAGTGAAAAGCAGGACATGCCGTGGAACACGATTCTTGGGATGCCGAACCGGTTTGCGGTTTGTGCGGTCCAAGATATGCATTTGTCGGATACGATGCAACTCGGGAGGCTCTCCAATTGTTCTATGTAACGCTCCAACGGTTCTTGCAACATGTCGAGAGCCGCGTAGAATCTCCGGAGGAGGTCCGGGGAAGGTAGGCTGTCGAGGTTCTCGTACCCTGTCGGAAGACCCACTTCTTGGCACGGGAATGGGATCCGGACCAGCCGGATTTGGAGGCCGGTCTGGATCGCCCGGTCGATGGTGGGTGCGAACCGGGAAGCGTTTAGAGGGGTGGTGATGAGGCTCACGGTCACACCCTTTTGGGCCAAGAGCTTGGCCATGTCTATGAGCGGGATCATGTGGCCCTGAGCCATGAGTGGGATCAAGACAAAGTGTGGTGAAGTTGGTGCCATTTTTCTAAGTTGGAGTCACAACAACAGTACAGATAAGCTTGGTGAGGAATGGAGATTTGGTTCATCTCCTTTTTGTGGAGTAATGCCTTGAGATATGCATGGGCGGGTCTTGCACGGACACGCTTGACTTTGATTTTGTTTTGAACTGTTCTTGTCCTAAGTCTTGATTTTGAATCCAATATTGTTGTTATGTAGCTGTTACGGTTTGGTTTCGGACTTGGGTATGGCGCGTAAGCCACGGGTCAAACCTGCCTTGCGGAAGAACAAACCAGCTCTAAGAGTGATTTAGACGAGCTAATCAAGTAAAAGATTTGGTGTTTTTGGATCCAGATCAGAGCACAACATCGGTTTGGTTGATGCGAACTAGCATGACAATCGATAAATTTGTTTTTATAGTTTTTCTGACGAATAGATTGAGTGGACGTATCAAAGTAAACAGATATGACAAACTTAAAATATTTTCTCATACACAAGATATGATGTCTCTACAAACCTCCCAAACTTAATTATTTCTCATGCAATAATAAAATTCAGTTTCTTAAGGTTAGGAATAGAGATATGTAAGAAAATATATAATTTTATTGTTGTATGGGTTGTGATTTAGTATATTATACAACTAGTTAGTTTAGTTGACGTTATTATCAAACATTTTTTTAAGGGAAAGTTGGGACTTTTCAATCATATTAAACAATTTGTTGTACTCAAGTCGATGTAATTAGCATGTAAACACCACATTTTAAAAAAAAGATGGGTTAAGTGTGTTAATATAATCCAATAAAGAGCACATACTATTCTAGTTGTCTTTACAAACAAACTATTACTCAATTTCCTCAACTTTTCCATCACCATAGGACAATTTTCTAGGCAACCCTTTGATTATCTTTCAAAATTGAAGTAGCTTTGGTCTTCGGATTGAACCGAACTCATTCCCATTTGAATACTCGTCCCCATTAGATAAATTATCTTATGTAATCCATATATAAGTTTAAGTAAGATTTAATATAATGTTAATTTATTTGTTTGTTTGTGATATATAAATTTTATTTTATTATTTTGGTATTCAAAATCTGTCAATGATGCATATCTTAAAAGATACACCTACTTATTTTTGGTCGTTCAGGACAGACGTCTCCTAACACCCACCATGCGAGAACTCGATACGTTGTAACCACGACGATCTAAACGTCAGACTAAATCTAACAATAATACTAGCATACGCTGGACCTAACTCCAATTATCGTTGTCCCCGAAAACAACTGCACAGACACCTAAACACCAATAAAACTAACACTCGAATCAGATGCGCTGATACCGACACCTAGATCTAAATACAAGAAAAACCCAAATCAATCGGTGTTTTTTTTCCCTTGTGCTTCATCTTTCTCCTGCAGCCCGTGAACCCTAGCCGGTCGCGCAGTCGCGTTCTTTGGTCTGTTGCTCTGATCCTTGATTCATCGCTCACCAGGCCCACAATTTCATCTCTTTAACGGTAAAAAAGCTTTCTTTTTCATTGTTCTTCACGTCCTTAATTTCAGATTACGATCTTACAGTAATGCTTTCACTTTCTTCAAGGCATGAACTTGTTTTATTACAAGTTACTGAAAATTCACAGATGGGTTCGTTACTCATGTCCCTAGGTCAACTTTGGGGAATCTAGATGTTGTACCATGTTGGAGGCTCGTCCCTCAGAACCTGGATGCAAGGCCTTCTAAAACATATTTGATTAGCTTTTCCGTTCCTAGTCATCCAACTTTATTACATGAACATATGTACAGTAGTTTACATGTCCCTAGGTTAACATTGGTACACCCAGAAATTGGAGATCAATTCCCCAAAACCCGTATATTTTTGATACGGTCCCGAAATCTGGATCAAGTTATGGGATATGGGATATGTTGTTGTGACACTCATTGGAAAGGGCGCCAGTCCCATATAGCATTCATTAGAGAGAACGGTAAAAACCTTTTAGTTTTGATTTTTGATAATTTTCTTCTTGATGACTTTATTGATGGATGGGTGCATACACACAAGGCTTCCAATTCAAAGGTTGGAGAAGATCATGGGTCTAATCTTCATTATTGTCTAGCAATGGAAATTTAAAACCTAGTAACAACCAACTAGGAATGAAGGGAAATTAACCATGAAATGGCCAAGTAATGACCCATCGTTTTCTTGAATCTAGACCCATAACAATTTGCCTAAGGCATATTTGATTATCGTTTACATTCCTAGACATGGAACTTTACTTTTGTATTCGTTGAAGTGTCTAATGTTGGAAGAATGCATATTTGGGTTGAATATGATTTGAACTTATTATCAATTCTTGCCTCTTTGCTAAGATTGATTGTAGAAAAACCTGTTAATGTTCTTGCTACCCATTTAACGGCTCTATATCAGTCTAAATTGTTTTGTGTTTTCAAACTGCAGAAAACATGGCAAAACAAGCAAAATTTGCAGAAAGTGAGGACAGGATCAGTTCTTTACCCGATGCAATTCTTCGCTGCATCTTATCACTTCTACCCAAAAAAATTGGTGTCAGTACCTGCATTCTGTCAACCAGATGGAGGTACCTCTTTCCTTTTACCAATGATATCGACTTCGAAGAGTCATTAGCTTTTGATCGTCAATGGAATGGTGAAACATGTCATTTACTGGATTTTGTGGATCGCTGCATTATGCTCATGAATGGGACATATATAGATAAGTTCCGTTTTAAATGTCTTCATGATATTGACACTTCACGTGTTAATTCATGGATTCATGCTGCATCGTTGCACAATATACGAGAGCTTGATCTACAAACTTCTCTCTCAATGTTCCTGCTTATGTTGATTTTCCATGCCTCAAAACCCTCCATCTTGGTTCGATTATATTTTCTGATGATATCTCAATTGAGAGGCTTGTCTCTGGCTGCCATGTCCTCGAAGATTTGTTAATACTAGGATGTCACATGGAGAATGTACCTGTATTGAATTTGTCTTCTCCTTCACTCAAAAGATTGACCATAGACAAAACGCGCTATGAGCGCGGTTACAACTTAGTACTCGATGCGCCTAGCCTTGTGTACATGAAATTCACCCTCTGCAAGGGCTCGGTCTATACGTTGAAGAACCTACGTTCTCTTTCTGAGGCTGATGTTTCCATTTCAACTTTGATGGTTTGTCGCTTTGTTCTTCGTGAACTTTTTGAAGGGATTGGAAATGTTCAGTCCCTATACTTATGTGGTAATTTAATAAAGGTTAGTTTGTAATGGGTTAAGTTCAAATAAAAGTACCTCCTTAAAATACAAATCTCTTAGAATACGAATATATGATAATTACATGTACAGTAGGTAATAATTACAAAAAAAATAAAGCAATAACTCTACTTTTGTTATTATTATGTGTTGTACATGTAATTATCATGATTTGTATATGTATTTTAAATAGTGCTTGTATTTGATCCTCTCCCAATCTTCTTTGGGCTTGCACTACATATATCCATGCTGCACAAATTGACAATCGTATGTTTCTCTTTGTAGTTTTTTCGATTGACATCGTATGAACTGCCTCTACCTAAGAACTTACTCGTTTGGAGTTCACTCCTCACCCGTGTGTCGACCTGTCTGAGGTGATAAAGTTGCTCAACTGTTGTCCAAATCTCGAAGAATTCGTCTGTCATGTAAGATTTGTGATATATCTATAGAATTTCGTATATAATTGGCATTGCAACGAATCCTAACCTCTTTAATGTCGTTTTGTTAGGGAAGTATTGAGGGTGGATATGATGTGCCTTCATGTGTGCCACCTCGTCTCAAGGTGATCGCATGTAGGATCTTTTATGAAGAGAGACATGCCAATCAAGCCGAGGTGGAGTCGCTCAAGTATTTTCTAAAGAATACCATTATGTTGGAGATGGTGCGGATACATGTTTCGTGGATATGGGCATATCTCATCGAAGGGCTAGTGTGCAAATGGAGATGATGATGGAAACAATAAAGGAACTATCAAAGTTACCAGGTCCATCTAAGGCATGCGAAATAGAAGTCATCTTTTCTGAGGAAAGGAGTAATACTTCCAAAACTATGTTATTATACTGAACTTCAAAAGTGAGCGGCTGCTGTTCTGAACTTTGCACGAACATTATGTTATTATTCTGGACCTCAAGAGTGAGTTATGAAAAAAAAACAGACATCGAGCTCTAGTTGTGGGGTATCGATTGGCATCGAAGAAGCATTTGTAAGTATCTCCATTTTTTGACTTCGAATGTAAAGTCTTTTCTTTCTTTCTTTTTACTAATTGTACACAGTGATAGTGACTTTGAATGCTGTTATAAGATGAAACTAGGATGTTGCACTACAATAACATCTGACATATTCTACAAACGCACATAAATTTTAATATATGTAGACTGATATCGGTTTCTGCATGGCATCCCAAACAACTATTTGGTCCTCTGTGCATCTTTGCAGAACTCAGATGTGCTTGATTTTACTTGTTTGCCCTTCAATTTTTGAAATGTATAATTAGAAAATGTAGGGTTTTTGAAGGGGATATGATGTTTGTGAGTTTTTAGAGAGACGTTTTCCAATCTTAGTGAGAGAAAGTAAGAAATTGAAGAAAAAGAAGAAGAAGATTTGTGAAGTTTTATGTCTAACTTGGTAATTGAAGAAGAAGAAGAAGAAGATTTGTGAAGTTTTATGCCTAATTTGGTAAAGTGTATTAACTTTACTATCAATTTAATGTATATCTTTACTTATTTCACTAAGCTTTCTTCTCTTGTTATGTGTAACTAAATCTATATAATCCAAGGCATGGATGAATAGAGGTTGTTGTTGATTGTAGTGGGTCATTGTTAAATCTTGCAAATAAGAGTTTAGAAAATGAGTTCTTAGTTAATTTAATCTTAATGCCCTATTTCCTTAATTGTTTAATGGGTAATTTGTATTAACACTCAATACTTGAAAGATGAGAGTGATAATAGGTCTATAATTAGCTAAGAGTTGAGCTTAAATCCTAGATAGAAATATAAGAATTGACACAATCGTAATAGCTATAGAACTAACATTTGAAAGTTATAGGTTTCTATGGAACTTAAGATTTTGGGTGTTTCTATACTTAGATTAGAAATGATTAGGTGGTTAGATTTTATTAGGATTCTAATTATTGAAAGATGTTAGAATTATTAAAAAGGAAATCTGTTGCCCCTAGCTTAACCCGTATTTGTAAGGTTCACAATTGATCCAATACATTAACAATGTCTCTACGAACCCGTAAGTGCCTTAGATTGTTTTCTCCTCGATTTCTACAACTCAATTTCTTTGGAGCTTTAGTTTGTTGAATTTTGATTCTTGTTCGAGATTTGATGAAACTTTGAAACCAATTGTTAGAAGTAGCTTAAGAAACATTTTAGATAAATTTGTGATTTCTTTTTGCTCTCGGTGGAACGATATTTGGTCTAAGTCGTTTACTACTTGACGATCGGTATGCTTGCCGTGACTTTAAAATTGTGAGCTAACTTGCGAGGCGTCAGACTGCCTCCGTATCTGGGCACGCTTAACTTCCACACTGAGCTACCCCTTTTAGGGCACGGTCGTGCCACACCTCGGGCATGACCGTGGGCACGGGTGTGCACCTCTCCGTTCCTGAAGAAGAGAATATTGAAGAACTCCAGATCCCGAGTCACGCTGGCCGGTACACCCGTACTGAGGAACGGTACAATCTTGTGTAACATCCATACTAGGGACCGTGAGGATGATGGAAGCGCGGGAAAATAGGATCAGAGCATTCATCTGGCACGCCCGTGCCGAGGAGCATCATGACCCAAGCCTATGTCCGGGACCGTGACATAGCACAGACTCAAATATTTTACTATTCATTTACTCTTTTACCCTCAGCTTTGTAAAGTCTATAAATGGGCTTCTTAGGGTTTTAGAGAAAGGAGAGCACAAACTTTCAGATCTAGAGAGAGAACCTCTCATTTTCTAGGAAGAGAAACACTTGTATTGGAGATCCTTGAAGATTTATTGAATATTTCTAGAGATTGACTCTACAATTAGTATTGTAATCTTATTTTCTACTTTTTGTATGTCTTTTTCTTCTTATCTATCCATGAATCTTGTTGTTATCACCATGAGTACTTTTCCTTGTTCTTAGGCATGGGTGTGTAGAAATATAATTGGTGATGTTGTGTTTATGATGAGAACTTGATGTTGATGATCTAGAATTGGAGTGAATTAGTCTAATACACTTAATGCTTTGCCTTCCGTGTAGGCATTGG
>JAYMSW010001553.1:0-16105 GCA_036897725.1 Erodium texanum | reverse complement strand
AAAGATGGCCCTTTGGGATTTGAACTTTGAACATTGCAACATACATGCAGAATAGGAAGATACCAGCTTGTGAATTTTCTTTTAAAAAGACAAGAATCAAAACCTAAAGCTTCTCCAAAATGCCAGCCAGCCTAAAAGCTATGCCTTGTAATGTGAATCATGCTATGCTTTATCAATCTCACACCCCTATAAGTCTATACCTAATCGATTCAAACCGATTTTAAAACGTCTTAACTACTTGTTTAAACTGTATCTGCTTCCGTTTTAATATTGATTTAATCTCCAAAACATAGAGTAAAAAGAAATTTTTTTTATCAAAGATTGTGGGTGAAGTGATAGAGACTTTATGTAGCAAGCATGAGGTCACTGGTTCAAATTCTCATACCTATGATATTACATTTCCCTTCTTTCTGATATAAAAAAAAAAACAAGAAAATTTGACCCAAATTCAATTATATTGTCACGTACATTTTAAATTACGATTTCAAATTACTGGTAGTTTAAATTTGATTATGCTTGATAATCAAGTGTTTAATTTAATGGTATGAACATTGATGGATGGGAAGTGGCAGAAGACGATGTACAAGCGTATCTGAGGTTGGATCACATGGTGAATTGTTTAGCTGTCTGTGGTACTGAGTCCTTTGATTCTTGGCAGGCATTTATTTACTCATGTAAATAATCATACACATGTACATCATACGATACCAATTATACATCATCATCATACAATGATAAGGGTACTGAATTGTATGCACAACCCATCAGATATGATATTGTGATGATGGCATGATCATCATGTTCATGGATGAACACGTGTATTATGTGGGTCAAACCATATTAGGGCAAAGTCATCGAGGTGTTAACCCGTGCTATATATTGGCAACACGTTAACAATGACTGGTATCGTTGTTGGCCTAACATCGTCTTTTCGAAAGGAGACGATGCCAACAACATGTAGATCAACGCGGTGACCAATGAAAGGCCTACACGCCAACCCCTCTCTCTCATGTGTGCTCTGACTCCTCTTTGTGCTTGAGCATCGGAGTTGGGGAGGGAGTATGCCGATAGACTTGTTTTCCTCTGACATCGATGCCCTGCCCACACACTGATCTCACCTGATCCAACGTGCTAGCACTAACACCAGTGTCACAATAGACTTGCCCTTGGGTCAAATACCGTATAAGACGAACAATTTATATTGATTTTTTTTATTTCTCAAGTACACTCAGTATCAGTTGTAGATTATATTCATATTAACTAGTTTCAGGACTAAGGATTCATGAATTTATGTACATACATTATTTGTGTATGTATGTATAGTTACTATACTAAATGTTAAAAGTGAATGGTAAAAAACAGATATGCAAGAAGGCATGGCACATTATGAGAGTACTATAAGACTATGCTATACTCATAGTGCTTTCTTTTTGTTTTCTTTCAACCTTTTGTTTTTAGCTTTCCTTAGGGTTTGGCTATTTGTTCTCTCAATACACATTCTCATCCTTTTCTTACCATCTTAACCTCAATTACTGTAATGTTTTATTGTATAAGCATTCATAAGTTACCCAGATTAAGAAATGCTGAAGCATATGAGAAAAATCCACGTCACTTAGATGGTCACAAACTTTTAATATGATATTGGAGTTCAGCCCACTTAACAATTCCAACAATAAAACAGTTCATATCTTTTCGGTACGAGACTGTAGCAATCTCGGATGTCCCATGCAAGGGGATTTTGATATGGATAGGAGATAGAACATGCTCCACATATCTCTCTCTCATGAATCTATCCACCAAAAAGCAAAGAACAGCTTTATGTAAGTAAGTGGAAAGCAAGAAATTTACTTTAGCATAAGAGGATATTTATCAAAGTGACAGCAAAAAGCAATGCAATCAACTATATGTGAAACACATGTGTGATCCATGCACAGACTCATCAGCCTCTTTCCAACCAAGACAATTCACAACCCTTCCCTTCAACTTGTTCTATATATATCTAACAACTTGTCCTCTCTTTTGTGACCTATTATGAGTATAGTACTGATAGAGACTAGAAGCAAACAAGTCATGTGGAACAAGACCAAGAAGACACCATTGAAGAAGCTCAAGAGAGGTTTTTGGAAGCCAGAAGAAGACTTGATCCTCAAGAACTATGTCCAAACTCATGGTGAAGGAAACTGGTCTTATGTTTCTCGAAACTCAGGTATACACATAATGTCTATTCTCTTCCAACATTATCATGAATCAACTAACCAATTATATGTCTTAGGTTTGACGAGAGGTGGGAAGAGTTGCAGGCTGAGATGGAAGAACTATCTAAGACCCAACATCAAGCGTGGCACGATGTCTGAAGAGGAAGAAGATCTCATCATCCGAATGCATAAGCTCCTGGGCAACAGGTCAATGTATTTACTGGGATTCAAATCTCTGACCTTAAAAAACTGAGAGACTGACCATTAAGTCAACCCTAATGGACTGATACAACTTTTGATTCTTAATCATAACATAAATTTGTTTGTACCATGTATAGGTGGTCACTGATTGCTGGTAGGCTTCCTGGTCGAACTGACAATGAAGTGAAGAACTATTGGAACACCCATTTGAACAAGAGAGGCCTTCGAGGCAAAGAAGACAAGAAAAGCTCTACTATGGCTCAAAGAGACACAACACAAAGACATATTGATGATGAAGATGAAACTAAGAAAGAAGATAGTGTAGTCTTCACAGCTCTGAGCCCAGATCGTGGAGCTCGCGTAGAGGACTCGATGAGCTTCAAGTTTAGCGAGGAGGAGCAGGCACAAGTGCCACCAAATTATGGAGCATTCATATTTGATGAAGATCCTTTCTTGCCATACTTTGATTCTTTTCTTCTGTTTGGAGCATTAGGGCTCAATGTAGACACCAATTACATGAACCCTGATACGAGTTTTATGAGGTTTTAGCAGTTTTAGTATGTGCTTTCTATTCATGTACCTATATGGGTTTTGAGTGAGCCTTGCTTTTAAATATGGAAATGTGCTCTGCTATCATAATGTGATGCTTGAAAAATACTATCGGGCCAAAACTCAAAAGATCCTAAATTATAGGAAAAATCATATAAATCAACGGTGAATTTAGCCATGTTTGTAAAAATTAACGGTGAACTATTGGGTCTGTAAACAACACCGTTCATGTATTGTAAATGTCTACAAACTGACTAACACCGTTAGTTTTTTTATGAAATGACCATTCTACCCCCATCCCCTGATTTAAGGGTAGAGTTTTAGGGGTTGTTTCGGAAGATATGGTAGTTTTAGGGTTCATATTTGAGGAGAAGGTAGGGTAGGGTTTGTTATTTAGGGTTTGAATGGTTTACGGTTTACTTTCAGAGAGGGGTATTTTATAGATTTCAAAAAATAGTGGTTTAAAAATTGTCAAATTTAACAGATTGTAAACGGAAAAATTCTTCGCTGGTACATTTTGCTGACTACCTAAAATGAACGATTTTTTTTAACATATATGTTTCGATACCGTTAAAAAATAAATTTGACCTTAAATTATAACATCAGCCTCACGTCATAAAGATGTAAATTAAAACACTCTTTAAACGACAAATTTGACTTCCTTGTACAAGTTAAGAGTTCTTAGGTAGGTCGACTATCTCAGCCTGCAACTTACCTAAGATCTAATATCAAGCGAGGCACAATGTCTGATTTTTGTCTATAATTAACATGGTATCAGATCGATTTCATATCTGTCTCGAAAATGGTGGGCTTGCTCTACCTTTGTTGGGTCGACAAAGTGGGCTTTAGTGGCTAAACTTGTAGAAGCTGAACCTAGTGATATCTGTATGGGCCATATGATAAACAGTTAGCCCAGACTAAGTGTAATTGGGCCGAGCTCAGAAAGCAAAGTAGTATATGATTTTGGGCTGCTATCTAACGTTGAATCTAAAATATGGGCTTTTTTATAATCAAGCTAGATTGCGATACCAACCCGACAGATATTGCAGGATAAAATTTCAAATAAGAAAAAAAAAACATTTTCTATTAGTTTAAACCATATTGTTTTATCAGCAACCTCAAAGACATAAATATATATTTTTGATGAGTATATATTTTAACTATAATCATGTTCTGATCCCATATTTAAATAAATCTAATATATTTAAAAACTCGAATTTATAGGTGAAGATCAAAAAATTAACTTATCAAACCGCAATATATATGATCCACATCTTTTTAATACATGAAGCTATATATATATATGATGTAATCAAGAACTGAAATGAGATCATGGTTTGTTGTATGAATTTATACAGTGATGAAATGGGGTGATTAATTCAGGTGAATATTTTTTTGAAGATAATTCAGGTGAATATTGATGTCTCCTTAACATGCATACACATCTGGCACTTACAGTCAACAGGAGTGGTAGAGGAAGAAGAAGAAGAAGAAGAAAAGTGAGACAATGTGTTGATTGTGGTTGTAGCTTTTGTAAAAGTGAAAAGGAGAGAGAGAGGTTTAATTGGCATGCATGATTGAAACATCACACACTGGCCACTGGACACATTTCTTGCTGAAACTTAAACTTTACTTCATTGGACTTTCTTTCTTTTTCCTTTTGACCCTCAATTCATGCTGGTTATAATATATGTATATATACTACATATATGGATGTGTGTGTGAGAGAGAGATGCACTATTCCCTACCATGCACCAGAAGCACCAACCTTGTTTGGGAAAAACAAGTCCTAAAAGGATGTTTCTCAAATTTGAATGAAATGATGTATATGGTACTCAACAAGTTCTCAAATGGAGATACAAGCATTGATCATCATGAAAAAGGAAAATAGAAAGAAGGAACAAAAGAACCCTAATACTAGTGAGTCCCAAAGAATAAAGATTTGGTCAAACAGATAAACTATGTGTGTAATCTGAAAATGATATTTGATCCACTTTGCACAAAAGGAATGGGATAAATCATACTTTAAAATCTGACCCATATGAAAATTTTATAAGATTGATGTATCTGGGTGGGACAAATCATACTTATAAATATACATCAATCTTATAAGTTGTGTATTTGGGACTTAAACTCAAGTGTTTGATATAATTGGACACACCTTATTAAACAATATATAATCCACACATATTTGATGTGTCTTTACTACTCATTTTCACAACAAATCAAATTGAGCATATTTATATTATATATGACTCAACACTTGGATGGATCAACAGATATACGTCAAACTCTGATACGTATTATTGATGATATGATACACGTCTATTAAACCGTCCAGATTTGTAATAAATCTATGTTAGAATGAGTTGAAGTTGGGAATTTATTTATTGATTTGTAAACCAAGAAGAAATTAAGGTGAGGAGAGCAGAACATGGGTGTCTGTTTGTCCACTACATACACTCCACCAAACAGACAAAAACCAGATTTTCAACTATAAACTATACACTAATCAATATACTAATTAGACCACTCTATGTAGTACTAATTATAGAATCATCATATTTAAATACCGGTAACACATTGCATGCTGAATAATTAAAAGAAGAGTGGTGTAGCTTTTGACCCTCCCAGTCCAAAAGAGCAAGCCCTTCTCTTCAGCCTCTTCCTCATAGGATCTGCTGACTATGCGTGGGAAGAATCATCATGACATGAAACTATATATATATATATGTATATACACACATTGATCTTTTGTGGTTCTTAAAGTTCACGAAAATGAAGCAAGAACCGAGGAGAGTGTCCGAGAACTAAGGTGCAAGGCAAAGCTCCTTTTGCGCCGGTGTCTCCGCTCTCTCTTTTCTCCTATTGCATGCATGTTTGTGTACATTTTCATGTGTGTGTGTGGGAGTGAAAGATGTGTGAGTTTGTACTATGTAGACACTAACTTTTTTTTTGGTAGACAATCCTTGGCTGACATTCTGCACTCATGTTCCCAACACACTTTCTCTCTCTCCATTAATGTTTGACTATCTTAGTCACTACATATGTATATTGTACTTATGATCATTGAGCTTATTGGGTCAGGATTGATCTGATGGTCAGTGAGCTCTATCATATTCAAGTACACTTGTATAAGTGTAGTCGTGGGTAAAGATTAGCTTAAGCTAGATTAGGGTTTCTTACTTTATGACCGATAAAGAAAAACACAACGGGCCAGATACAAGATGAGTTTTGTATTCCTAACTCGATACACATTCACGTGCCTCTTTTCTGTTTCGAATAATGAATTTCCTTTCTGTCTTACGTGTAATTCTGATTTGTCTTTATCGGGTTGAGGATATCGAGTTTGGTGAGATTTAAAATATTTTGTCATCATGTATGTGCATCTTATGAGAGGACTATACTATATACTCACTCTCATACAACATTTATCTTCTTTGGGTCCAAATTATAAAATGTATGCAGCATCTTAGTCAAGAATGCAAGGCGGGTAATTTAGGGTTTGCTAAGCCCTAAAAAGACTAATCACTTTCAGAAACAATTTGTTAAGTAAAGCATACATGTAAGCCAACAATATTATTCTGTCTACAGAGTTATTATTTAAATTATTAGTAATAAACACATTTTATACTCGAACACTATAAGTATGATATATAATTATTAAAGAAAAAGATCAATAATTAGAGAATATTTGCAGGTGAAAGGGAGCAGAAGAATGTGAAGCAGCATGCGCAAAAGAGAAAGGATATTTGGAGTGCAAAGAAAGGCATGAGAATGAGAAACCCTAAAAGTAAGTCCTCTTTACATCATTCTCCTCACCTTCTTCTCCATCCATCCCGAGGCACACAAACCCTACACACCATACATATATACATATATACCCTCTCTCTATATCTATATATCTTTACATTCTCATCTCTTCTTCAACCTCCTCCTCATCACACATCTCTACATCTCCTCTGATCTCTCTCTATATATCATGATCTTGATCTTGTTCATATACACAATACAACATGATCCAGTAGTGTAGCTATTGTGTTTCTTTATGTATGTCAATGGAGTCTTGACTTCGATCCTTGTTCCATTGTTAACATTTTGCACCAAACCCATTTGGGTTGTTCTTTTTCCATCTCAAAAGGGTTCGATATCTGTTCCGTTTCAAAGACTCAAGTTCAAGTGTTTGAACAGTCTACCAAACTTTAGTTTCACTATTTGTTTAAGTGTCATGGAGATCCCATTTAATTAGTTTCACTATTTGTATATATAGACTCATTGTTGCTGTCCCTTTGGTGCAACCATATAGGGTCATACCATTCCTTTCAATCACCCACATATTCTTATTCAATGCATTATTTTCTGTCTTTTTTGTTTCAGGGTTTAGGGTTTATGGATGGAGTTTTGATGTTATGTAATCTTTTAGCTGTGTAGGTATGAGTTTTTGGATGCTTGAGAGTAGAGAAAGCGATGTTGGTGAGGTTCAATCCAAGACGGATTTACATATATGATTTCCTGTAAAATACGATCTCAGATTGAGCCGCGCCAATATCACTTTCCATACATATATACATGGTTAAGGTATTGCAGATGATAGGGACGGGTAAAGAGACATGACATGATATCAATGATGAGCACTTTCAGGACCAAATTTGTGAAATTAGAAACCTTGTACAACACAATCACATGTTTTATATGCAAATAGGTTCATTAAGAAAGTTGTTGTAAATCTAGCTTATGGAGAAAGCTGGTCCTTATAGGCTAAGCTCTAAGAGTTCATTGATAGTGAAACATTTTGTTTCTACCTTATATATGTAAGTCTTAAATCATTGTACATTATCAATAACTTACACTTATGTTTTTGTTGGCTTAACCTTTTCTTGTCTTGTCCTTTTATTTTACACAAGGTTATGTTGACATGTGTCCACCACGAGTTTAGGAATCATTGACTTGTCTGAACCGATGAGATATGTACAATCAAATTTTGATACTTATTAGAAGACTGACCTAGTCAGTAGGTCATAAATCTGATATGTATATATCTTGACTCTGTATTTACTCGGTGTGAGAATAAGATTAAGATTCATATATGAACTTCTGTTGTAGTGATCGCTAGTCTCTATCTTTTGCAAGTGTATAGATCAAAAACTAAGCATACCCTTTTGCAGAAAACTTTGAAGATTCTAGTTTGAATGATGTACATATGCATCTTTGTTTAGGAAGCATATATACTGATTTTAGTGGGAACATAATGCTTGTGGCTCTACACATGACCTCAATAGATGCTAAAGGTTTCATCATGGGCCAGACATGAACATAGATACTATGTCCCCTTACAAAGTTGTCCACATTCAGACAAGAATGAAACTGAAACAAGCTGTGAAACAAAACCTGAAAACTCAAGACTCTGATAGCAAATAACAATCTTGGCAATGCAAAGTTTTGTCTAATTACAAAATATATCTTTGAAGGTTAGCTCTCAACTCTGCTATGGAAGATATGAAGATTGAAACCAAAAATTAGTCGTAGCACAAACATTCTAAGACATAGTCTTTCACAAACTCTCTTCACCTCCGATGCTGTCTGCCCGAATTCAATGGAGAGTCTCTGATGCTCTTGGACTGACCATAACTATGCTGTGGTGCTCCATCGGGTTTCTTCTTGCGCCTTGCTTGCTGAGACAAGCGGGTGTGATGGGATAAAATTGCTAAGTCATTGAGGTCCTGCAATGGAGTGAGAACCTTGACTACTTCATCCATTGTCGGGCGGGTTTTTGGATCTCTGCTGAGGCAATTTGCTGCTAATTGAGACACTTTCTGCACTGCCTTGACTGAGTAGTTCAGCTCCAAGCGTGGATCGACTAATTGGTACACTTTCCTCTTGTCAGCTAAGTAAGGCCTTGCCCATGAGACTAGGTTCTGTTCTCCACTCGGGCGCTTCTTGTCCATTGATCTTCTTCCTGTGAGAATCTCTAGTAAAACCACTCCAAAGCTGTACACATCGCTCTTTGATGTCAAATGCCCTGATACAATGAAGGAAACAAGGTTTTGACAACTTTAATGATGTCTTGGAGTTTCAGAACATCAGTTACAAGACCTTAGTACCTGTCATGACATATTCTGGAGCAGCATAGCCATAAGTTCCAACAACTCTGGTGGAAACATGGGTTTTGTCCCCTTGAGGCCCTGCTTTGGCTAACCCGAAATCTGAAAGCTTTGCATTGTACTCCTGCAGAGAAAAAAAGCTTATCTCATCTCAGCTCAGCTCAGTCATGAAGTTACTAACAAAACTCTGCATTACAATATCACAGGTATGGGGATTAGATACAGTGACCTCATGCTTATTACATGAAGCCTCTGCCAGTTCACAGTTCACCCACAACCTTTGATCATTGTCACTGCTTGTTGATGTGCTTTCATTGCATATATACCGAGTCAAGAAGAATGTTAGAGGTCTTGAAGTCTCTGTAGATGACGGGTTCAGGGCCCCAATGGAGAAAGGCGAGTCCTTTAGCAGCTCCAAGGGCAATCTTGATCCTGTTGGCCCAAGGAAGAGGTATGGTTCCTACAAAGATTGTTCACTAAACTGTTAGTGACTTTCAGCCTTTTGGGTGCCCTTCCAATAAATTCAGACAACATTGTCTTTATCCAAATCATGCTCACTCAGTTAAAGGTTAGAGACCATGGGACAGTAACAAATCATTGCAATGTTTTTGAATCATAAGAAGATAAGATTGGATTAGCAACAAATCTACTTTACTTACTTCTGAACAAATGGTTTTCGAGGCTTCCACGAGTCATGAACTCGTAAACAAGAAGCCTTTGATCATCTTCGATGCAGTACCCGATTAGCTTCACAAGATTGGAGTGGTGAAGCTGTCCAAGAAAGTCAACCTCAGCCTGCAATGCATATTCATGAACAAGTTTATGCATTGTTGAGATCTCTAGTATCAGCATTGAAACAACGATTTTTTTTTTTGTCTATTTGCACATCAATCTACTAACCCAAAACAGATACTATTTTTCTACTAATTACCACCCACTCTCTGTGGCCCTGAAGACCATCTGGCTTCAAGCTCTTGACAGCAACTGTAACACCCGAGCCTGGCTTTGCTGGGGCTGTTCCATTCTCTTCGATCCAGCCTTTGAACACATACCCAAATCCTCCCTCACCGAGGATGCTATCGGGCCTGAAGTTCCCAGTTGCAGCTTTTAGCTCATGGAAGGAGAATTGGAGTAATTGGCATGGAGGTTTGGTTCTTGATCCTGGTGGGTCTGGGTTATCAGAAGATAGCTGAACCTCATTTGGTGCACAGAGCTCTCTGTTGCTAGCATTTAGGTACCTAGTTTCAGCAGCTGTGATATGAAATGAACCCACAAATCAGAATCATCAATTGAACACATAAAAACACACCAATTTTGCACAGAGCAGAAGAAAAAACATGTCTTTAGGCAAAGCAAAAAAGGTCCCAAAATTGAGAATCTTCTTAGTATCAGGTAAAGATCACATTTTTACCAGTGCCCATAAACGCCCAAAGGGCCAAAACTGATCTTTAGTATGAAATCAGCAAAAACCCAGAAAAAATTAGATTGCTCAACCATTCAGAATCAAAGTAAGAACAGTGAAACAAAAGAAAACAGAGCAACAGAGAATCTTCATACTATCAGATAAAGATCACATTTTACCAGTGCCCATAAACCCCCAAAAACGGATCTTTAGTAAGAAATCAGCAAAAACCCAGAAAAAAATAGATTGACCAACTATTCAGAATCAAAATCAGATGAAAACCCAGTAATGAGAACAGTGAAACAAAACAAACAGAACAGAACAACAGAGAATCTTCATTATATCAAATAAAGATCACATTTTTACCTGTGCCCATAAACCCCCCAAAAAATATCTTCAGTGAAAAATCAGCAAAAACCCAGAGAAAAATCAGATTGATCAACAATTCAGAATCAAAATCAGAAGAAAACCCAGTAATGATAACAGTGAAACAAAGAACAAACAGCACAACAGAGAATCTCCGTAGTATCAGATAAAGATCACATTTTTACAAGTGCCCATAAACCCCCAAAACACATCTTCAGTAAAAAAAAAATCAGCAAAAATCATATCGATTACCGATTCAGACTCAAAAACCGAACAAAACCCATTACTCAGAACATCAAAACAAACCCAGAAGCTCTGCAAAACAGTGTATACAGAACCTATACCTGCGTCGTACACAAGGCTGGTACGAGGAATAGAGTTAGCAGAATCTCGAGAAGCAGAGGACTTGCAGGAACCTTGTACGCTGCGTTTAAGGATCGACCAGCACCCACAATTACTGTTCTTCTCCATGGCTGTTCTTCACAGGTTGCATGAACTGTTATCGCTGCTATCACCTGGGATTCCTGAGAAAAAAGCCACCGAAGAAGAAGATGAAGAGCTCGAAATGAAAGGATTGGCCATGGCGGTTTCAAAATTACAGATGTTATGTGATTATAGAGAAGAAGAGAACAGAGAGAGAGCTAATTGGTGATTGTGTTTTTGCTGTTGGAGGTCGAAGGCATCATCATCGCAGTCTGTACAAAAAGAGCTTTTTTTTCACCACCTTTTATGTGGGAGCCTCCACAATCTGGTTTTGATGAAATTACCAAAAACCCATAGTGTGGAATAAAGTTGTTTTTTTTTTCCTTAATTGGTGTTGAGTAAATTATTTATTTTAGACATTATGAAATCATTATTTTTATTCGTGAACAAAATAGTATTTTGAATAAAAATTTGAATATTGAGAATATCTTCTTAAGAAATTGTTATATCAAAATAGATTATTTTCTTTTAGACAGCCAAATATTACCCCCATTTGTGCAAAAAAAACAAACAAATATCAACTCATTTTAAATTTAGAGAGTAAATAATTAAATGAAAATTCATTGTATAATATGAGTTACTTAACTTGTATCAATTTTTTTCTTTTTATAATATTAATATTTAATTCACTTAAAAACTTAAGAATATATATTCTAAAATCAGACTCACTAAAGAAACAAGGTAATAACTATAAGTTCTAAAATAATTAATCAATTAGTAAAAATATTCATATATAAATTTTCGATGTGATGTCATTAACACACAACATACATGTATCATAATTTATATCATTAACATATTTTTCAAAAATTAATTCATAAAATTGAGTTCAAACACCTTAAAGTCTAAGATTAGGCTCAAAAAATATATATTTAATTAGTATAATTTATTGGAAAGATGTGTTGCTTTGGTGAGAGGTCCTTTGATGAACCACCATTACCAAAATGTATTATTCTTTGATGCTTTTTTTGGGTGAAGAAGAAAAGCAATGTTAGATAGATCCCATTCCCTTACCTTTTTTTTTTTCTATTTTCTTTTTTCCTTTCTAGAAATAAAATGTGCTTGCAAGTTGATAGATATATATGCCTCTTGTTGGAATTGGAAAGGAGTGATACCCATTGCCCCCACTTAGTGGGCTGGGCCCATTTGTGGGTTGGGCCCCCACCACATAGACTGGCCCCACTCTATCAATTAAAGCCATCATTATCGTTAACCACAACAATGATTTGGTGTGTTTTTTGGATTGATTTCTTATGATTTTGGTGGGAAAATTGTCTTCTAAGTTAAGCTCCATCATTCTCATCCTTCAAATCCTCCTATGTATGCGACAAATTCTGATTCATGATTTGATTCGTTCAGACTATTGTTCTATATGAAATTTAATCTTCAAAATTCTAATATAGTTTTGTTTTCGAATTCGTTCAAATCTATTTGTGTGATTTTTCTTTTATTATTTTGGTGAAAAGGTAGGAATAACAGAGTGGTGTGGACACAAACATGCCACAATCCACATGGTGAAGCATTAGTGCAATATGGTATCCATGTTAGGTATCATCATCATGGTTATGACTCTTTTATTACATATCTTAGATAAGATGTTTTTGATGTCAAAGATGCTTATTGACTGGTCAACTCTTCACCATTCCTCTAATTTAGGAACCTAATGTTCAACTAGATCATGATCATATATAAAATATATATACAACTCCTTTATGGCTTTATCCATGTGCGTGTTTGGGCTCGAGCCCACTTCGTCTACAGTCTCACGAGCCCATACATACCTGGACCCGTGCGTGGCCCACAAAGCTATGAAAGAAAACGGCGTCGTTCTTGTCTCCTTCACGGCTTCACCTACCAGATCATTACAGTCAAACCAAACCCCCGTTCCCGTAAATTCCGAGAAACAAACAGTCCGTTTGCTGACGTGGCGCCTCTTCATTGGTTGTTTTTCTCAATCCCTTTCCGACCTTTTCGAAAATGAAAAAACAAATGTCGTGACTCGTGAATGTACACAGAGGAAGTCGATCAAAACACCTCATCTTCATCTTCGTCTTCTCCACCCGAAAACCCTAATCGACCACCACCACCATCTCCGATGAGCTTGAAGCGGTCATGAGGAGGAGCTGTAGGCAGAGAGGTTCAGGAACGGATCATAACGGTAGGACTGATTGATCGGTTGATTTGCTACCGGATCGAATTGGATTGGGTTTGGGAACCAGCGGATTGAATCGAGATCACTTGGTGGGCGAGGAGAGAGAGTATAGGTGGGGAGGACATAGAAGAGAGAGGAGGAGGGAGGCCGAAACATGTCTGCCATAGTGTGCGGGAAGAGATCTTTGTTCGAAGACCTGCCCTCCACACCCACCGTCTCCAAAAGGATCCGTTTTGCTTCCTCCCCTTCTCGGTTCTCGCCGCCCAGGACCGCCGCCGCTCAGCCGCCTTCCTCTTCCTTTGTTTCGTTGCATCTCATCGATCAGCTGGCTTCTATTTTCCCTGATATGGACAAAGATGTATTCTTCATTTCTTCTTATTGCAATTTGCAACTTATGAACTCTCTAGGTTTTCTGATTTGATTTGACTTTTGTTTTTTCAGTTTCTAGCAAATTGTGCTGTGCTCATTGCTTTATATATATATGATGAATTATGTTGAAGAGAAATGATTATGAACATGAGATTGTTTTAGTCTAGAAGAAGGATAGGTTGCTAGAAATTTTGTGGTAGGAATCTTAATAGGTGATCTTCGTGCTGTTCTGATTGTTCTTTCTGTGAATTATGGATCTGATGATCAGCTTGGTAGATGCTTAGAAATTGTTTACTTGATTTGAGCTGATTCGAAAATGATGTGATTTTTAGCTTTTGGAGAGAGCACTTGAAGAATGTGGTGATGATTTGGACTTGGCTATCAGAAGCTTGAATGAACTTCGTTTGGGGTCAGCTGATCCGACCTTGAGTTCTGTAGCAGGGATGTCGAATGGGACATTGGAGCCAAATGCTCAATTTCAATCACAAGGTAATCAAAAGGTTGAGAATTGGAAAATTAATCATTCACAAGATAATATGCGTCACCTATATAGTTTAGTGTAACTTGTGGAACTAAACTTGCTCCATGTGGGGCTTTAAGTGATTTTAAGAGTGTATGTGGTTTGTTGTTGATATAGTTAAACTGTAACCTCTTGACAGTTACATGATAGAAGTTGGCGTGCTTACCCTTTTATGTGTTTTTCTGGTTTAGTTATGGCTCTAGACACTTATTCTCTGTTTAAGCATGCTTTGCGTTGTATCGTGTGGGCATGAATAGAGTTCCATTGGATCTCCTTTCAACTTGCTAACTTTGGTTGAGCTACTGATTTTTGGTAGTTATATGTTATTTTCCCATTTACATTGACATCAAAATTAAAGTTCCAAATGGTCCAATCTGAATATTGTAGCATCCCTATGATTCTTGGTAGTGCTTGTGTGGCCAGTAACTTGAGCCCATGACTATAACTCTATAACAATGAGAATCATCATTAAGTTTTAGGTTTCAGCTTCTTTCCTAGTTATTGGAACCTTGTTCTATCAGTGACATTCTGCAACTGCAATTTCATGATTCTGGAAACAATATGTTGTTGCAGGTGTAGCGCCAACTAATGCAGAGGTTCCATCTCCTCCAAAAACCCATCCTGTAGATGGCGCAGACTGGGTTGAGCTCTTTGTCAGAGAAATGATGAGCGCTTCTGACATGGACGATGCCAGAACCCGTGCTTCAAGAGCCCTCGAGGCTTTGGAAAAGTCTATCCTTGCACGAGCAACTGCAGAGCCACCTCAGAGCTTTCAAAAGGTTGCTGATCATCACCTGATGCTGTTCTTCTTGTTAATATCGTTGTGAATGTGTTTCGATATATTTATGTTACGGTTTTATTGCAGGAAAATATGATGTTGAAGGAACAAATGGCAGCACTGATTCAAGAAAATACAGTACTCAAGCGGGCTGTGGCAATACAGCACGAGCGCCAAAAGGAGTACGAAGACAAAAGCCAGGAGCTGCAGCATCTGAAGCAACTTGTCGTGCAATACCAGGAACAGCTGAGAACACTTGAGGTTGAGCTCATGAACTCAAAGCTCCTAATCATTTTGCTTTAAGATCGGATATTTATTGCTTTTTTTGCCATTACACGAACTGAACTGTCTCGAAACAACTTGACCTTGATTTTGTTTTTTTATTTATGACGATCATAGGTGAATAACTACGCGCTGACACTGCACCTGAAGCAAGCTCAACAAGGCAACTCCATCCCGGGCCGTTTCAACCCTGATGTGTTTTAGTCAGCCTTTATGTATCCATAGCTGAAGGGTATAAGCTATTGTGATATAAGTTATTGATTTCACTCTGACATTGTCATCATAATGTTCATTGTTCAATATCCCATTTCTTTTCTCCATAGATTTGAACTGGATTCAGATCTTTGTAGGGCTTATGTTATTATATGTAATGACACTATTTTTAGTTACCCTTCAGCTATCTTCAGGAATGTTATTGGGTGGAATCGAATCTAAATTTATCGAGTTTGTTTGGCTCGAAAAAATTGTTTGCGTTGATCATGAACATGCTTATGTAGTTAAATTGGAGTTTGATTTGAAAATAAATATTTTAAGTTTGAATTTAACTTGATTCGGTCTATTTAGCTTTCACCATGAATATTCAATGAAAACTAATTCGTATATTAAGAAATTTATTTAATGTTGGCAATCATCATCAAAAAGGCCAGGTCCAATAAGAATATGGCATTGAAGAAATTGGGCCCGCTACACGCACCAATAGGACTTAT